>ML378319.1:1967-56798 GCA_005239525.1 Nicotiana knightiana
TTTTTTTTTTTTTTTTAATTTCTTTTTGGTATTTCAAAAATAACAGAATAGCTTGAAGCTTTATGAGAATCTTACAACATTGCAGTATATATGATTTTCCGAGCAATGTGTTTTCTATGCATTTTTACTTGCACCGAATGTATGAGATAAAGAAAAGGGGAAAGACACTTGTGATATACTGAAATATTTTTTACGAAAAAAATTGTGGGGAATATTAGGTGTTATTTTAGATATTGATATATCGGATACAAGTCAAATACAACTTTGGTACAATTATGATACATTTATCATACAATTGTGATACAATTCAGAAACTTTTCTTCTTCAAATTTCAATATTTCAATATGAAATTTTACCTAAAAACAACTCTAAACTTAACCAATCTCCCTCAAAATTGAGATATAAACTCCAAGTTATATTCTCAATCATTTGCAAGAGCACCCAATCCAAACAAATCACAAATTCATAAAACTCAAATGTTGAATTCAAAGCTTCGAAACTTTTTAATGATTGTCAATGGAGAATTCTTTGCTACTACAATTTTAGAGATAATGTCGATAAATTTGTGTGAAGAGGATGAGATTTGGATTAATTTGTATGAAAGAGAGAAATATTTCAAAATCGTTTTTAAAATGGGATAACAACGTGATTTTAGGGTCTTTGTATAATTGATATACATGAGAGTGAGGGGGATGACGTAGGGGAGAAGAAAGGGAAGTGTTGTATCAGTTACATCCTAGTTTTAAGGATGCTCTCTTTATTAAGATTTTGTATATATATATATATATATATATATATATATATATAGAAACCTAAAGAAAAGTGGTAAATGAGTTTCTATTATAATATAGCTAGGTAAATTCTCCAAGGAAAAATAGCACGACTAGCCAGTTTTCGGATTGGTAATTGAAAAATAGTCAGTATTTGCAAAGTCATTGAAAAATAGCCACTATTTTGCTGTAACACGAAAAGTTCCAGCATAATATACTGGAGATTGGTGCATTTGTGTATGAACTTTCAGCATATTATGCTGGAACTCTAGCACACGGAAAGTTCCAGCATAATATACTGGAGATTGAAACACCTGTATATGAACTTCCAGTATATTATGCTGGACGAGTATATTATGCTGGAATTCCGGTATATTATGATGGAGTTCCATTATATTTATACTGGAACTCCATCATAATATACTAAAGTTCCAGCATAATATAGTGGAATTTCAGTATATTATGCTGGAAATTCACATGTAAAAAATTCGAACTCCAGTATATTATGCTGGAATATTTTATGAATTTTGAACAGTGTTTTCATTCAAATTTTTCTTTACATGAAAAGTGATTAAATTTTGATTACTTTTGAAACTGTGGCTATTTTTGAATTACCATTTGTAAATCTGACTATTTTTGAATTTCACCCATTGCATAACTAACCAACTAGCCGCCTAACCAACCACTGAAACTAAAAATTGTCGGTGAAAATATAATATATGCATAATATATGTAATATACGTGTATAATTGTGTATAAAAAATATATAATCTATGTATATGACTAGAAAAAATAAATAATAAATATAACTGGCTATTTGTGTAAAATCTCTTTTTAGTCTAGGAGGCCCATGAAATTTCCTTGTGGAGGGAACATGAAATAAAAGATAGGGAAATTTCATGACTTCAACTTTTTATACGAGTATATTCCACTATTTACAATTATTATTGAATTCACGTTTTGTACAACATTTTATTTATACAACTAATGAGCATCCAGTTTATTAAGTAATCCAATAAATATGCTAGAATTCCTGTAATCAAAGAAATCAACTAGCAATCAAATATTATTACATCAATGCAAATCTAAAATATCTCCATTCTGTTAAGAATATTACATTCTTCATGCATTGATACAACACGCATTTATAATTCATCATGATGTATCATATCATAAGAAATATTTAATCCAAGTAGTATTTGAACCTTAGTTGTGAGAAAAAAAAAATTATGTATATATATATATACACACACACATTAAGTACATGAATATATTAATTAGTTGCAAGTGTATATTAACTTACTTATATATTACTATTATATATAATGTAAATCTATATAGTATATTACTGATATATATAAAGACATGAAACCCATTCATGTATCATTACAGATTTTGGAAAAATGTATAAGCGATTGTTGCTTAAAATAAATAAAACTTTTATTAATTAATTAGAAGAATTTGTTGCTTAAAGGTATTATTCATCCAGCAAATTGACTCACTAAAACACATCATCGAAATGTTATAAATATTCCCATAAGACTTAAAGCTACTCCATTGCATTATATTGTATATAAAGTATATCCACATAGTATACTATTGTAAGGAAATATACATTAAAATATATGAATATTAACTAGTCTTAAGAATACATTAATTAAAGTGTGTGTGTCTATATATATATATATATAATATTTTTTGGTATTTCAAAAATAATAGAATAGCTTGAAGCTTTATGAGAATCTTACAACATTGCAGCATATATGATTTTCCGAGATATATCTTTTAAGTGAGAGAGAATCTCAAGAGACAGATCTTAGAATATGAAAAGTTGTACATAATAAAATAAGTTATACTAAAAGTAATCGTAGGAAATTTAAATAAGTCTCTTAAAATATTGTATTCTATGTAAATTTCTCTAAAATATATAGCGAAGTGGTCAATACTCTTATGATTACTGTACAAGGGAAACTAATTATAACATAAAATAATTATTATTAATGCAATATGTGGTTTCTGATAAAGTATTTTGCATTACTAATACGATTTTAGATTATTAATACGTAATATGAAATTTCGCATAACTAATATATGCATAATTTGTGATGGAATTTGTATATTATTTTTTATACAAGATACTATATAGAATTAGAATACGTATATTAACAATATCAAGATACAATTTTATTAATTCTTTATTTTTGGCATCACAATATGCGTATAGTCCCTACTTAATTAGTTCATGATGAAGTAAGCAATCTTTGAATCCTTTCATTTTTGTATTCACTTAGAAATATCAACAGAATGACCCAACGAACTACGTAAAGATGTCGAGAAGAGAACAATTTAGAAGTTCAAACCAAGTCCAAGTCGAATAACTAGGAGAAATTTCGTATAGTAAAAAAAAACAAACCAAAAGAAGATTGTATAGGCATATCATGAGATGATCCGATCCAATGTATGGAATATATAAGATTACTAAATTATGCCAATTCCAGAACATCAAAAGACAGATGATTATGAATGTTTTCCCAGTCTTCTTTCCACACGAATAACGACAAATGGAGAAAACATACGTGGACTTCCAAATTTTCCTTTTAACTCACTTTTTTATTTGAGAAAAGACAAAATGTCGAAGCTACTTAGAAATTGCTCCCAAATTTAGTTAAACTTAAATATTTGTAGTCTAGAATTAAAGAACATATTTTACATGCTAACTACCAAAAGAGAACAGTATTTATAGCAATTAGGTGAGAGAAGCTGAGTTGGTTTTGGGAATAAAGTAGAAAGTTGAAACTGTTTATATGTGTACATAAGACATTAATTAGCAAAGTGGTCGGGAGGTGGATACAATATTGTATTTGTATCAAACAACAATCGCCAAACTTTGTTCCAATCATTTGTGAAGATGAAATTTAGTATATTTAATATCTCTTTTAAAATTAGTATATGCCCATAATCTCATCTCATTTTATGACAAGTTTAACTCTTATCCATATACATATATATATTGGTAGTCCTTAAAATTTGCTGATTATTAGGTCACTAATCCAGCTATCAAGTTATGTTAGGTGGTTGTTTCTAGTACTTATCTATTCTAGCTTACGAATATATGATAAAGCGGTTTATAACAATGGCAAGTGAATCCATTTTTTCGGTTTAAATTATATCTATAAAAAGTTGAAATATATTCATATAATAAATTTATAAACAACTAACTCTAAATTCTGAATTTACTTATATTTTTAATAATTTTAATGTTTAGCCAAACTTGGCTTAATAAAGTACTTTAGGTCTAGTCAATTCACATATCCACTCTCATTGTTGAAAGATTTCAATTATGCAATCCCAGTCAAGGGTCTAATCCACAGTTATGTTAGCTTATTGGCTGTGGCAGAGGGGAAATGAATCAAATGATATGACTTCTCCCATTAAAATAAAATTATTTTAATATATGAGAATACTTTTTTTTTCATCTGTGAGAATATACTGATAGCATGTAGTTTTAAAACTTTTCATTTATATAAATTGAATCCAATTTAGTGGAAACGATTTTACTGTTACTTCCAGACTTCCATCCTACTTGTCCGTGATTTTTATTATAGTTAAAGTGAATGTAAGTTGAATAGGATAGGTCTTTGTCATGGAAGATTTGAGATCAGTATCTGAGATCCTGGCCTTTCAACAACCGAATAGATAGCTGCTATCATCCATGCTAAACATAAAGTTAAAATAACGGAAAAAATACATCATAAGTTAAATCCTACAATGATTTTCTTGATGCAAAGAAAGGTCTTGTCTATTCATAGCTTTTTTGAAATGACTGTGATAAATGAGAGGATATCAATAACATGGTGATATTTCCGTAGACACCAAATGTAAAGAAGAAAGCTTCACCACATACATATTTTTTGGACAACGCTTTTCAAGACATATTTCTCACCATAAAACACATTCTAATCCTTTCACAACCACTTTAAATGGGCTATTAGAAGAAAAAATAACAGAATTTAGAACCACGTGAACCAAAGGAATGGTTTTGACGGAATGTTCCTATTTTTTGACTGTCTTAATTTTTAGTTTAATCACATATTTTGGTGATTTATCGTAAGAAAAACTCCATGGTTGGTTCTTAGAAAATGTTAAAGAAGATAAGTGAGTCTTTTTGATTTGGTATTATTTGATTAAATTGGTGTTTGAGGATTATTTGTATCGGTATTTGGAAGCTTTGTTCGAATTTGAAATAATTTGAAACAGATTTGTGGTGGTTTAATCGAAATTGAAATTGTAAACACACTTTGTCAAACACAACCTGAAAAAGTATGTTAATCCGGTAGTGTAGAGATAAGTAGTTGATGTTGATTGTACAGTTCGCTATTTAAGGTGTACTCTTCTAGATAGTTCGTTGTCACGACGCAATTTGGATCTTGACCGGCACTCAGGAGCAAGTGCCCCCAAGTAAGCCTCATCGGTATTTTACAGAAAATCGAACAGAGTTTCTCCTGATTAAAGACTATCCAAAAATAAATCATGTCTCATAAATAAATAACAACCAAACAATATTCACCTAAATCAGTCATAATCTTCATCAACTAATCACAAACGGGTTTCCACCAACATTACCCACCTCTTCAACATACTAAAACCAAAGTCAACTCCAAAAAATACGGAAAGAAAGTGTAATACTAGCAACTAGTCCATATTAACAAATGAATACTCACGACACTAATAAGATAACTATGGAGCAACTCTAAGAGTTAAAAAAACGACAGTAGCCAATAAATAAAACTCGTCGTCCGCGTGAACGAGTAGGTGCTCACCAAGAACTATCAACCTATGCACTCTAATTAACAAAATCCTCACCTACGTCAACTGATTTCTCTGTAAAAAAAAATAGCGGGGAGTTAGTCGCTAGCTCAGTGAGTAATAACACTTAATCACAACTTTTTATTGGGGACAAGTCGAAAAACATGCTAGTATATTAAACAAAAAATATCATAAGAATGCCCCTTTCATAAAAAATAAACAATAATCAGTCTCATCGTATTTTTTCATCTAATATAATTCAATTGACAATTCGGTAATAAACTCGGTAAATACTGTGTAATATCAATATTCATGTTTGTGAGGTTTTCAAAGAAGGATTATGTATTTTTTTATCACTGTGTGAACCCATTCATAAAAGGAGTCAAATATAACTGTAGGTCCCTACTCAAGAAAAAATTATAACTGTATCTTAGTTCTATCTTCCCACTAGCGAGGGCTATGACTGTAATCGGTAATTTGTAAATAGAAGGTGCACCAGGTCTAACGTACCCGTCGTTAGCTATGGGATCCTTCAAAACACCTATAATAACCTGCTAAGTGTAAAGAGCTGCAAATCTCTGTAGGAGAAGTAGGTCTGGGCCATTTCTGCACAACTTCTGTCTTCTTAGGATCTACCATAATTTAATCTTTGGATACAACATTTCCTAGAAATACTACTGAGTCTAGCCAAAATTCACACTTTGAGAACTTAGCATCAGCCGATGTTCTCGCAATATCTATAACACAGTCCTCAAATGAGTCCCATGTTCTTCCCGGCTACAAGAATATATCAAGATATTATCAATAAATAATATTACAATTCTATCCAAAAACGGCTTGAACACCCTATTCATTAAATCCATGAATGCAGCTGGAGCATTAGTCAGCCCGAAAGACATCACAAGAAATTCATAGTGCATGTATCGAGTTTTGAAAGCAGTCTTAGAAATATCTTCATCTTTGATTCTAAGCTAATGATAACCAGACTAAAGGTCAATCTTTAAAAAGTGAGCAGCTCCTTGTAACTGGTCAAACATGTCATTTATACGAGGCAAAGGATATTTATTGTGTATTGTCATCTTGTTCAACTACCTGTAGTCAATGTACATTTTTAGAGACTTGTCTTTCTTCTTTACGAGTAATAATGATGCACTCTATGGTGATATACTAGGTCTGATACAACCCTTGTCTAACAAATCCTGCAACTGCTGTTTTAGCTCCCTCAATTTTGTTGGTGCCATCCGATATGGGGTTATCAATATGGTTGTGTGACCAGTGGAAAATCAATACTAAAGTCTATTTCTCGTACTGGAGGTAATCATGGTAAATCCTCAGAAAATTGTCTCACTACTGGTACATTTTCTATACTAATTATTTTCTTTCTTGTGTCATTTACAATAGCTAAGAGACCTAAGCAACCTTTCTTTAGAAGCCGTTGAGCCTTCAGAAAAGATACAACTTTGCAAATCTCTGGAACCTAACTCCCTTTTAGAACAAAACTAGGTTCGTTTGGTATCTCAAACTTAACTATCTTTGCATGACAATCGATGGCATAGCAAGAAGATAACCAATACATTTCCATCATCATGTCAATATCAATAATATCAAGCATAATAAGGTCAGCTGCAGTATCTCTACCCTCAACACGAATCTGAGAAGTACGATACACGTATTCAGCTAATAGAGACTCTCCAACAGGAGTATCAACTAGAAAAGGATCATTCAATAGCTCAGGTTGTCTGTTAAACCTCAAAGCAAAGTACGAGGACACATAAGAATGAGTTGATCCGGGATCAATCAATGCAAGTGCATCAAATAAACAAATAGAAAGAATACATGTAACCACTGCATTCGAGGCCTGAGCATCCTATCTAGTAAATGCAAAAACTCTTGCCTAACCTCTACCAGCATTCCCTTGTCCTTGATTCACAGTAGTACGATCTCCAGCACCTCGACCTCTATTTGTTGTACCTTCCGCACCTGAGGTGTTACGAGTAGTCTGAGTAAGTGTAGCTAACTGAATAGAAGCCCGACTGAAATTCCTCGAAGGATGAGGCCAATCCCTCAAAATGTCCTAACTAGCCACATCAAAAGCACTCTCCAGTGAGAACACAACACTGGCCCAAATGTGATCTACCACAGGTCTGGCAGAAAGGAGTAGTGGCATATATCTGTCTAGAATTAAGATGTCTAGATGATGATGGCCCCCTAGTACCCTGTCTGTAATGTGGTCTGTATGCGAACCGTGAAGGCAAGTGTGTCCCTATCTGAGAATCCTGTTGTTGCTGTCCCTGATTTCCTACTCTGCCATTTTCACTAAAAGACCCTCTTGTCTTGGCCTTCTTACGTAAATCACTGGTTTCACACTCATCACGTCCCTTATTTTTTATCATTCTAGCGAGATCGACTGCATCAGAGTAGGACAAGTCTCCATCTATAGGGCTATTGCAGTGTATAGACAGCCAACCAACCGATCAACAAACCTTTGAACATGAGCTTCTTGGGTAGGTACTAAGTAAGGAGCATATCTAGCCAGATTACAAAACTTGGTGTTATAGGTTGACACATCCATATTTGGAGTCTGCACCAATCTCTCAAAGTCTCTAGCATATTTTTGACTTAGGTTGTCTGGAAGAAAATGATCCATAAACAACTTACTGAACTCGTCCCATGTCATTGGAGGTGCTCCTGCTGGACTTCCTAGCAATACAGTTTCATACCATGTATTAGCCATATCCTATAGTTTGTATGCTGCGAGTTTCACCGCCCTCTCACTAGAACATCCTAAAGCACGTAATACCTTGAGTGTCTCATCCAAGAAACTTTGAGGATCTGTTGATTTATCAGAACTTGTGAATTTTGGGGATTTCAATTTCACGAACTCTTGTAGGGATACCTCCTTATTCCCAAAAGTCTGAGTCTATGCAGGTGCTTGCGTGTGTAAAGTAGCTTGAGAGGCTTAACTTCCACCCTGAGTAGACACAAGTCCTCTAACAAATTCAATAACCTTTTCACTACATCTGCAGGTAATGTAACAATAGGTACAACAGTTGGTACAATAGTTGGCACTGGTGGTGGAGCGTTCTGAACTCTCCGTTCTTGCACTTGATCTGGCATAGCAGTTTGGGGTTGACCCATGTCCCCAACTTTATGTTGAGGAGCGGCTTGTCTTCTAGTTAGATGAACTCTAACTTGACCGCCACCTCGGGTAGTACCACGTCCAGCAGATGAGGGTATGCGTGTCCCAGCCATCTGCGAAAGAAATACTCTAAAGTCAATCTCAAGTTATCTCAACGCACGATCGATGAATGAAAGAAGGGAAAACATCCTAAATACTTAGTATCCTCAAGATCATAAGTATGGGCGCCTATATACCGATGAACCAGACTCTACTAAATATTACTCCATGATTTGGGACTTAAAGGCTAAGCTCTGATACCAAATTTGTCATGATCCAATTTGGATCATGACCGACGCTCAGGAGAAAGCGTCCCCAAGTAAGCCTCATCGGTATTTTATAAAAAATCGAACAGAGTTTCCCGTGTTTAAGGACTATCCAAAAATAATTCTTGTCTAATAAATAAATAAAAACCAACCAATATTCACCTAAATCAGTCATAATCTTCATCAACTAACCACAAACGGGTTTCCACCAACATTACCAACCTCTTCAACATACTAAAACCAAAGACAACTCCAAAAAATACGAAAAGAAACTGTAATACTAGTAACTAGTCCATATTAACAATTGAATACTCACGACACTAATAAGATAACTATGGAGCAACTCTAATACCTCAAAAGAAAAGACTATAACCAATAAATAAAACTCTTCATCCATTGTGAATGAGTGCGGGGCTCACCAAGAACTATCAATATGTGTGCTCTAATTAACGAAATCCTCGTCTGCGTCAATTGTTGTCTCTGTAAAAAAAGAGCAGGGAGTGAGTCGCTAGCTCAAAGAGTAATAACACTTAACCACAATATTTTATTGGGGACAAGTCAGAAAACATGCTAGTATATTAAACAGAAAATATCATAAGAATGCCCCTTTCATAAACAATAAACAATAATCAGTCTCATCATATTTTTTTCATGTAATATAATTCAATTGAAAATTCGGTAATAAACTCGGTAAATATTGTGTAATATCAATATTCATGTTTGGGAGGTTTTCAAGGAAGGATTTTGTAATTTTTATCACTATCTGGACCCCTTCCTAAAAGGAGTCAAATATAACTGTAGGTCCCTACTCAAGGGAAAACTGTAACTGTATGTTAGTTCTACCTTCCCATTAACGAGGGCTATGACTGTAATTGGTAATCTGTAAATAAAAGGTGCACTAGGTCAACGTACCCGTCACCAGCTACGGGATCCTTCAAAGTCTCCTCCCATTTATACTTGTCTTTGTAATCAGTAAATCCTCACAGGAAAATATTTTAAGACAATATAGGAAATTTTAATTCTTATCAAATCATGTAATTTTATTTCGATAACGATAAATCTTATCTCAAATAACGGTAAAACATATTAAGTAATAATGAGAATATTCAAAATATCTGTAATCATCTCAAATAAATATAGTGGTATCATATCAAGTAAAGGACTTGTCCCACACGAAAACTTCAAAACAGTCGGTAACATGTTCATATTAAAATCATTTGTAATCATGCTAGTTGTAGAAATACAAATTGCGGTAAGGTTACTGCTCACCTCTCGAAGCCAACTAACCAAAGCTCGACTTCCTATTGATCCAATTGCTCAGTTCGCATGCAATCTTTAAATCATATAAGTTTAGTGTTACCATCAACTCACCCTGAAATTCACTAAATTTAATTGATAGCGAGTTACAATTTTTATAACCCGCGTCTTAGTGCCACTAATAGATATCATTTGTTCAATAATCATAATACTATTAAAATTACTTCTCAACAATTGCTTCATTCTAGGTTCATAGTTATTCATGAACTAATTTGTTTCGCATGAAAATTCATATTGTTACCCATCACAATTGAGTACCAAACTCAATCCTAATATCACAATTTCACTAAACATGGCTTGATTTTTGTATATAGAGATACTAGTTTAAAATAAAATACATTGCCATCTTCTCCTTCTTCTTTTGTTCTGAAACCTCCAATTATTTTTCCCCAATTCTCAATCAAATCACACTATTTTATTACCCAAACTTACTATAAAATTCTATATCTAAAATGAATATTGCCACAATAGATGGAAGCATGCTTGTGGTTACCTGGAACTCTATTGTTGAGGCTCAAAAATATGTGCCAGTTTCCTTTTGATCGATCAAGATGTTGCTTTAGCCTATTTTCCCTCTGTTATATATTATTTTATTCGTTTAGTCTAATTTTATTTTTTTTGTTCTTTTTCTTTCTTTTTTAGCTAATGACTAATACGCCCTTATTTAAAATATAAGGTATTAGATTCTCCCCACCTTATGAAATTCGGTCCCCAAATTTACAACAAGTGCATACATGTAGTCTAAACTAAATGAGGATAATTCACTTGCATATCTTTTTCTACTTCCCAAGTAGCTTCTTCAATGATATGATTTCTCCATAAGACTTTAACAAGCACAATTTCTTTTAATCGTAGCTTTCTTACTTGTCTATCAACAATAACCATCGGCTCCTCCTCATAAGACAACTTCTCATCAATCTGTATAGTCGGCGCTTCAAGCACCTGAGATGAGTATGATATAAATTTTCTTAGCATTGAGACATGAAACACTATATGAATAAAAGACAACTCAGGAGGAAGTGCCAAACGGTAAGCCACAACTCCCTCTCAACATATCCTCAAACATCTGTATAGCACGTTAATATTGCCCATCTGTCAGTGGATGAAATGCAGTATTAATATCTACTCTGTACCCAATACTTCTTGAAAAGATTTCCAAAAGTGTGAAGTAAATTGTGACCCTCTATCAGAGATGATGGATACTGCAACTCCGTGAAGTCGGACAATTTCATTCATAACTATCTGTGCATACCTCACTCCACCATATGTAGTCTTCACTCGCAAAAAATGTGCTAATTTTATCAATCGATCTACAATCACCCATACATAGTCATAACCTCTACGGGTTCGTGGTAGACTGGTGACAAAATTCATAGTAATTATTTCCCATTTTCACTCTGGAATATCAATTTATTGTAACAGCCCTGCGGGTCGTTGATGCTCAACCTTGACCAGCTAACAAGTCAAACAACTAGAAACAAAGTTAACAACATCTTTCTTCATAACTTCCGACCAATAAAATTGATTCAGGTCATGGTACATTTTCGTGGATCCAGGATGTATAGTGTATCTAGAGTTATGGGCTTCTTCAAGAATAGCCTATCTCAACCCATCTATGTCTGCTACATATAGCTTGTTACCCATTCGAAGACCACCATCACTTTCAACAACGATATCCTTGCTTTTACCAGCTAAAGTCCCATCTTTGTATTTGCATAATCGCTCATCCTCATATTGGGTGGCCTTAATGCGCTCAAGTAATGAAGACTTAGCCTGAACACTGGAAAACAATGCCTCTGAATTTTTGATACTAAATCTGACGCCTGTACCCTCTAGTTTATGCATATATTCAACCAAAGGTCTCCTTTCAGGATCTATATGTTCCAAACTTCAGATAGATTTTCTGCTCAATGCGTCAGCCACCACATTGGCTTTTCCAGGATGATACAAAATAGAACAATCATAGTCCTTTAGTAGTTCCATCCACCAACGCTGCCGAAGATTTAGATCCCTCTGCTGAAAAATGTACTTCAAACTCTTATGGTCAATATAAATCTCACAAGTTTTACCGTATAGGTAATGCCTCTAATTTTTTAAGCAAATACCACTGTAGCCATCTCCAAATCATGTGTAGGATAGTTTTGCTCGTTCTTTTTCATTTTTATCGAAGAATATGCTATAACGCGAACATTATGCATGAGAACAAACCCTAATACCACCCTTGATGCATCACTCGAACACTGTAAATCCTCTAGAACTCGATGGTAAGGATAATATGGGTGCGGTTGTCAGACACTTTTTGAGTTTTTGAAAGTTCTATGCACATTCTTCCGTCCACTGAAACCTTGCATTTTTCTGTGTTATCTTAGCATTTGTGTCCACACTCTACAACAAAATGGTGTTGTGGAGAGGAAACACGAACATATCCTAGAGGTAGGAAGAGCCTTAAGATTTCAGGCTAATATACCCTTGAGGTTCTGGGGGGGGATTGCATTCTTGCTGCCACCTATTTAATTAACAAACTACCAATTGTTATCCTACATGGAAAAATCACCTTATGAGATATTTCATGGTAATCCCCCTATCTTTGCTCACATTAGAACTCTAGGATGTCTTTGTTATGACACAAAACTGGATTTTCATGAGAAATTCACTCATAAATCTGTCCCTGGTCTCTTTATGGGATATGCTACAACTCAAAAATGTTATATAATCTATGATATTGAAGCTGACAAATTTATAGTTAGCATGGATGTTATCTTTAAAGAAAGTGTCTATCTCTTCAACCATCTTAGGAGTAAATTCCTTGTTGCTCCTGATTCCTCTTCTATTCCTTCTCCCATTTTTCCCATCTCTGATCCTCTGCCATCTCCTACAACTGACCCTAATCTCATTCCCAATTACATTCTTTCACCTCCTGCTGATCCCATCACTCAGTCTCCATCTCTTAGTTCACCCTCTCCACCTCCTAATCCTACTTCCTCTTCTTCTTCTGTTGTTACACCTGGCCCATTCTGCTACCTACTTATTCTTTGCTGCCCAGAAAATCTAGTAGAACACTTAAACCTTCCATTTAGCTGACTAATTACATTCACCCTCCTTTACCTTCAGCCTCTACTTCCTGCCTCTATCCCATTCACCATTTTGCCTCTTACTCTCATCTTCCTGCTCATTTTAAATCCTTTCTTGCTTTTTCTCTGTTAATATTGAACCTACTTCTTACTCTCAAGCCATTAAAGATTATAGGTGGATCAAGGCTATGAACTTTGAGACTGAAGATTTAGAACAAAATCATACTTGGGATGTGGTTGATTTACCACCTGGTAAGGTGCCCATAGGCTGTAAATGAGTCTACAAAATCAAGTATAATGTTGATGGCTCTGTGGAAAGGTTCAAAGCTAGACTAGTTGCTAGGGGGTATACACAACAAGAAGGCATTGACTTCTATGATACCTTTTCCCCTATGGCCAAGATGACCATAGCGAGGACTGTTATAACCATTGCTGCCCTTAGGTTGACATGACTCTTCCTCGGGGATTTGGTAGTCAGGGGGAGCATAAGTTATGTAGACTACTCAAATCTCTATATGATTTGAAGCAGGCCTCCAGACGATGGAATGTGAAGCTGACACAAGCTTTGCTATCATCTGGTTTTCAGCAGAGCAGACATGATTATTCCCTATTCACTAAGACTACTAAACAATTTTGTACTTATTCTTGTATATGTAGATGACTTACTTGTCACAGGTAATGACTTGAAAGATATACATCAAGCTAAAAGTGTCCTACATAAAAGCTTCAAACTGAAAGTTCTTGAGCTTAGGTACTTTCTGGGAATGGAAATTGCCAGGTCTGAAGAAGGCATCCTAATGTCTCATAGGGTGTATTGCTCTAGTGATGATATCAGAAGCAGGAATATCAGGATAAAAGCCTAAGGACACCCCTATGGAACAAAACCTGAAGTTAACAAGTACAGAATATTATGAGTGTGTGCAGAGAAATGTTACTGATGAGCCATTCAAGGACAGAAATAGATTTCAGAGACTCATTGGCGAGTTATTATACTTTACATAACTAGGCCAAACATTGCATATGCGGCGCAATGCCTGAGTCACTACATGCATGCACCAAAGACATCTCACTATGAAGCAGCTTTGCATATTGTAAAGTACATAAAGAAACAGCCAGGCCTTGGGTTGTTAATGTCAAGCAGAGGTCAAGAAAAGATAGAGGCATTATGTGAATCTGATTGGCCTCTTGTCCTATATCCAGGAAATCAGTTACATGATTTTGTGTTAAGTTGGGAACCTCACTTGTCTTATGGAAGACAAGAAACAAAGCACCATATCCAAATTCAGCTGAAGCAGAATATAGAATCACAACACAAACTGTAGCTGAGCTAATATGGCCGAATGGGTTGATGAAAGAGCTAGGAGTGAATGTCAAGCTACCCATGGATTTGTACTGTGACAACAAAGCTGCTCTGCATATTACTGAAAATCCCATATACCATGAGAGAAAAAAACATATTAACATTAATTGCCATTTCATCATAGAGAGGATACAAAAAGGGTTGATAAGGATTGCACATATAGCCAGTCAGGTGCAACCAACTGATATTTTGACAAAGGCATTGGGGCGTCGACAACATGCAGTTCTAGTATCCAATTTGGGAATGAAACATTTTCCATTCTCAACTTGAGGGGGAGTGTAGAGATAAGCAGTTGATGTTGATTGTACAATTAGCTATTTAAGATGTAATCTTCTAGATAGTTCATCTTGTTAGTTAGCACGTGTATGTATTAGTTAGCTGGTAGGTGTTGGTTAGTAGGATATATTAGTTTAGATAAACCCTTACTTGTACCGATTCTAACATTCCAATTAATGAGATTTTACCTTTCTCTCTATAGAACCTTCTTCACCGTTGCTCACTAGAGTTTCTCTCGTTTATCTTGAAGATCTCTAATGGTGGGCCTAGGGTTGATTTTAACAAATTTCGATAAATAATTTAATTCGGTCGCAAAACCCCTGAAGATCTGTGAGCGATTTCGAAGTCATTTTTCAAATAACGCTAATTTTAGGGACATTCCGCTAAGATCAGCCCCAAAAAGTCCCTTTTGTGTCAATCATCCCACAAAAGGTGAGGAAGTAATTGGAATTTTTACCTTCCTATACACTATTTGAAACCTTATTACCCTACCTACTCAAGTTTCAATTTAATTACATGGTCATATACAATTTACCAATTATATACAAATAAGTTTTAAATGAGTATCCCTTTATATTGGAAAGAATATCAGTTATTTCCTTATCCCTTTATACTTGCCCACTCTCTCTCTCCATCTCTCCCTCTCTCTATCTCTGTCACTCTTTTTCTCTCTTTGTCTCTCTACTATGCTTCTCTGTTTTTTTTTCCAATTTTTCTTCATTTGAAGTTCTCTGTTTTTGTGTGCTTTTGAGTTTTAATGAAAGTCATCAATGAATTTTAATCGTTTTGACTTGGCAATTTTCTTTCATGTTGCACAATTGGTGTTCAACTTGAAATTGTCAATCAATAAATTTTGAAGATGTTTGACTCTCCACCATTGACAGCCATTAAAAAGTTTTGAAGCTTTGAAATCGAATTTGGATTTTCAAAAATTATTATTTGTTTGGACTGGGTGTTGTTGCAAACAATTGAGAATATTATTTGGCGAAGATTAAACTTGATTTTGGCTGAATTTCAGATTGAAACTCGAAGAAGAAGAAGAAGAAGAAGAAGAAGAAGAAGAAGAAGAAGAAGAAGAAGAACACATGACATACAATATACTTACAAAATTGTAGTAAAGTTGTATTATAGTTGTAGGTAAATTATATTATGTTGTAGTTATATATATATTTTTTATTTGAATGTTGTACACAAAATTGAAAAATAGTTGTATAATGTATGAATCGTTGTTTAAAATTTGTATTTAAAATTTGTATTTAAGTTATCAATACTTTTTTTTTACATTAACTTAGTGATATATAACAAAATTATATTAAGAGAGTAAGTTTTGATTGGAATTTTAGAAAGGAAGAAGCACACACCACATACAAAATATATCAGATACAAATATACAAAAGACATATTATATAAAATTTATATCAAGTTGTATGATATTGTAGTTGTATTTAACTGGGTGAAAATAATGTATGAAAGTTGTAGATAAGTTATAAATAAGTTTTATATATAGAATTAGTTGTATGAAATTTATTTTTATTATGTATAAATCAGATACAAAATATACAAAAGACATATTATATAAAAATTACATTTAAGTTGTATGATATTGTAGTTGTATTTAACCGAGTAGAAATAATGTACGAAAATTATAGATAAACTATAAATAAGTGGTATAATATATAATTAGTTGTATGAAATTTATTTTTACTATGTATGTTGTTGTAGATATTCAAATTTACATTAAATTTGTACGGAATTTATTTTTAATTTGTATGTTGATGTACCATATATTGTTCTTTTCTCAGTTAATTTATTAAGGAAAGAAAAGTAGAGAAAGAATTCCAAATTGGCACATGTACACTGATTCATATTTGTTTGAACGAAAAAACTTGAATATTGATGGGAACTGAATGATTTGGGTGAAGTGAAGCAAGAAGAAAGGGAGTTAGGTCAGAAATTCCTGGTGGATGTCGATGCTTGGATGAATCTTCAGGATGCTGGTAAATCTGACTGCTTATCAGGTACTCTAAGTTACTCTGATATATACAAAATAGTACTGAAAGAGGTAATGGAAGGGCCCTCTACAAATCTGCTAGAATTTGGAGCTCAGCTCATCGCATCGACAATCCTCACCAGGTATTCCTAGGTATCTGTTGTTCACGTTCAATTTGGAAAGCCTCATATGGCTGTCCAGGGATCTGTTGACTACTTAGGTGCCGAGATCATTAGATACAGAGGTGTTGATGTTCAAAACTGAGACTTATTTCTTGTATTATTTGCAATTTAAATTTTTGCTCTTTGACAAAAAAGAGAAAAAAGACTCAAAATAAAGAAAGATGACAACCTGAACATTATCTCATGGCTTTGACGAAAAATTCCTAAATATAAGTTTGATCTGGAGAGAAGAGAGGAGAGAGGAGAGAAAACAGGAAAATTGTATAACTAAATCCCTTGATTGAAGACACTATAATGGATTGTGAGCCTTTTAAGGTGGAATGTATATAATTTGTACGTAATCTTTGTTTAGGACGGGTAATATACAAAATTAAAACAATTTTGATAAATAAGTTTCACATATCGTATAGGAACGAAAAAATCCCAAAGTTATTTCATCTCTTTTGTTAAAAAAAATCTTTCGAAAGAAAAGTCCGAAAAAAATTTCCTATCATACTAAATATACAAAAGACCGCTAGTCAATCGTCATACTTTGATATAGGAGTGGGAGAATCTTTAATTCTCTATAGCATATAGGAGGAGTTTGAATTTTTAACACAAAGTGGAAGGAGCAGAATAATTATCACCCATTTTTCTTCCCTATTTTGTGTTTACATATTATGATGAATATGAGCGTATACTCTCTAAAACACGACGAAAACGACAATACTACTAAAAAGGAAAAACATCACTGTTGAGTCTAAGGCTACGGCAAATCATACAAGAAAGAGAAAAAGTAGAAAGAAGCAAGAAACATTGTATTTTGATGAGGAAATTGAACAAATCATTTCTGATATATATTGTTCTTGATTAGCTGAATCTTTACTAAAACCAGAGTTTTTCTTTTCTTTACTTAAAATAAACATATGAAGCAATAATTGCGTTGTCCTAATTCTACCTCTTCTCCCCCATTGACTCTCACAATTTGTTTTCTGTTGGCATGACATTATGATGTGAATCAGATCTTCCATAATTAGATGCTGCTATACTTTGGGTCTTTTAGTATTTTATATGTTCTAATGTTTCTCAATTACTTAAACTATCTTTGTTCGTACACACCATTATGGGATTTGATTAAAGAAAATTTATTGCAAATAAAAAGGCAAAGGAATTGCAATCATGAGCTATAATTAGTACTAATTAGGTGACGGACTTTACCCTAAGCTTTTTGTAAATTATAGCTGTCTTGAACCAAATCCTTCTTGACTCACTGTTTTAGACTTCAAAATCTTGATCATTTCACTTTTTTTTTTTTTTTTTCAAATTTGGTGTCAATTTAAAAAGTTAAGAAGTTTATTCTCGTCTGATATTTGGTGAAAATCTATTTAATTACTATCTCCAACATTATTTTGTACATACTTAACTAATGAAACAACAGTCTTTTGGCTGCTTCAAACTTCCTCCTCTGCTTCTCCATCATCTTCACGGACCACCCTATATTTACGAATTAAGTCCCATAACAGAACATATAGGATTTTAACTTGAGCAATTTATCCAAAAAAAAAAAAATTTTTGTTGGTAATTTAGGTGGTTGCGTATTTCTAAGAACTTATCTCTGTTACCCGTTTAAAGTTGTATCATGGTTCCTTTGGATTGGTCACTCTGAACAGTTCTCTTGTAACTGTACATTTCTATCAGAAACTGGTGCTTAAGCACTTTTTTTTTAATCCGCCGTGAGACAAAGACAGATTCAGAATTTTAAATTTAAACATCCTAGCAGTCTCATAATTGTTATTGAATCCACATTTCGCTTATGCTACTATGTTCACAGTTTATTATATATGCATATTTAGTGAATTTCTCTAACATATATATAGGGTTTGGGTTTAAGTTACTCGTTCTGCCGAACTCTATTTATAATGTGTTTCCGCCTCTTATTATCGATTAATATTTGATTAGACAATTTATTATATTATAGAGATGGAGACAAAATTTTATCAAGTGCTTAAGTTTGTAAATTTTAAGGGAAGTTTTAGCGTAATTGGTAAAGTTGATGTCATGTGATCAGGAAGTGACGGGTTCGAGCTGTGGAAACAACCTCTTGCAGAAATGTAGGATAAAACTAAGTACAATAAAACCTTGTGAATGCTTTGTTTTGTTGTGTTCTTGTGGTTGTGGTGTCATTGCTTTTGTCTTCTGTTCTAAATTACTATCTATAACTTTCTGGCTATTTTAGGCAATTCCATCAATCTCGAACAAATTTGTGTGTTGGTTTAAACCATGCAGAGACTTATAATAATCCACTTTAAAGTGATGTGAAATTCAAATATTTTCACAGCAGAAAGCCTAAACAAAACTAATGCTTTGTTACACAGCAAAAAGATTTCAAAACTCCTTTACATAGTATTTACAATTTGTAATTGAAAAACTCCGATTATGAAATGGAATTACAGCAGAACTCTAGTAATCTGGCTACATCTTCTTTCTTCACTTTGTTTTGATTTGATTTCCTCAGCACACCTTAGAGTCCTCTCAATCTCATAGCCTCCTCCTATGCTAACTTCTCTTTCCAAATGGCAGCAATAGCTCTCAAAAACACTTACATTCACATGAAACTTGAACCCCATCATGAACAAAAACTCCATCTCCAATTTGTTCATTTCATTTGTTGTTAATCCTCCCACTCTCGCAAAATATGAATTCCTATAATTCCTGCATAAATAATTTAAAATATATAGTATCAGCTAAATTGCTTCTTTGTAAGTCTTTCTTAAGCAGAGGAGTTTGAGAAAGAAAGAAATAAAACTGTATTAATTAATTATGTGGTTTTCAAATATTTTGAGGAAAGAAAGCAAAAGTCAGCAACAAAAGTTTTTTACTTCAGTTTGCAGCCTTGACTAGTCTATGATTTCATGGTCATTTATAATGTACTTATAAGTCTTCAAATTGAAGCAAAAACCAAAAAGTGAAATGAGATGAAAAATTAACTAAACAGAAAAAAAAAGAAACTTACATGTCTTCAACATATTTGGAAGCAACCATAATAGTGGTAATGAGTAGCCTATATACATTTCTTGGACTAATTCTGAACTCAGGATAGAGCTGACAAAACCTATCAATATATACATAAGCAACCACATATACTGAAGGCCCAGCTCTTGTGTATCTAAAAATTCTCTCCAAATATGATTGTATTGTCATGTCTGGTGTTTCATGGCAATCAAATACTCTTGTTCTTACATTCTTGGATAATGCCCATGTACAGTTTTTTGCTATTCTTTGATTCCTTGCCAAATTTCTCTCTATTAAAGAAGCAAGAACTGAGATCACTAATGGGATGTTTGAGTCTTGTTGATATGAGTAAAAATAAAGATCATCCCTTAGCTTTCTCGGTGATATATTAGAGTTTGTTACAGCCATGGCCATTTCTTGATTATGAGTTTATTCAGAGCTAGAAAGGATTTTGAAATTAGGGTGGGTTTAATTTGGTTTTCTATTCTTTTTTCTTGGGAAATGAATGAATGGTTTTGGAAAGGGAAATGAGTTTATTTATATTAGAGAGTTTGGTGCTGAGTAAGAGGGGAAATTTGGCCGTGTTATAAAGAGAATTTTATAAAGTAAAACTTTTGGGGGCATTTGGAAGGTGGGAAGGAAAGGAGGGAGAATATCAAATTACAAGATATTTGCCTCCTTATTGTAAAGGCAAAGTCCAGACACACCAGCTAGTTTTCTGCTTTAAATTATTGTTAGATCACATATTATATTATCATATGCATATTTCTTAATATTATATATGCTCCTTTTATTTTTCCGTCTACAACTATCACTGCAAGCTGTTCTTGAATCTCACAATATAATGCTACTAGTCAACTGTTAATCTACACACCAATGTACACCTTTTACTGTGACTCAACAAGATTATTGACCTTGTGGGTTGTCAAGTATATTTATTCCTTCAAGTCAATCCATATTTAGGATCAACGACGAATTGAACTTGTGAGGTAAATAATCATCGATATATCACAATACAACTCTAATATTTTTACCTTACCTCGCATGATTTATTCAATTTACAATCTTTCAAATAATAAGAATTGCCTAGTGATTAACGAAGTAGGTGAAAACTATGTTAGATCAAGTTCCAAATCCTAACGGTGGATAAAGAACGTTTGGAGATTTTTTCTTATTTGTCTAAGCAATGACAATCAGAATTATCCCATACCTATAGTCTAAGGGTTCGCGTGCTACTAAGAGCAGCCTAGTCCAAAATGTATCTTGCGTTCACATAAGGTTCGGGGAAGGGCGGCACCCAAAGGGTGTGATATCGACAATCTAACTTAAATATTCTATGACTCGAACCCGTGATCTATAAGTCAGAGAAAGATAATTGTTATCGTTGCTCCAAAGGTCCCCATCGATTCAAACACTAGTATATTAAGCAAAACATAGTAGCATAAAAATATATATAGCCACACTAGATTTACCATATGAATAAATCCAAAGGAGAGTCACCGACAGTAGGAGGAAGGGGTAGGAGAGGGGGAAGTATAAAAATGTGTTAGGTCTTTTAAAGGTCCATGCATTTAAAGAAGGGGTCTTTGTTTCTTTGAGATTTGTGTCCCCAGCCCAGCTATACCAATCAAATAAAAATACAAACTATTCTCAGAGTTTGTGACTAAGACTGGTACAAGTCACACGTGCAGTAACTTCAAAATCTTTTTGGTTTTGCAACTTGCAACTACTTAAAGGAATACGTACAAAAGATTTTTTGGAAGCTTTCGTGTGAGCTTCCTAATTCTTCATCACTTCAGTATTAGGGCTGTATTTTGCATAGTGACAAAATGCCTCTGTTCATGTATTAGGAGAAATTATATATATATATATATTAGTTTTATTATTATTAATTACTTTTGGTAGTTCTTTTTAGAATATGTATAACTAATACTTTTTCGGTTTTAGTTTACGTAAAAATTTTTTTTTTTAGTCCGTGCAAAAAAGAATAACCTCTTTTCATATTTGGAGGCACTTTATTTTTATGTGATGATTTATAGTTATACAAAATATATTCGCCTTATTTTACACCACAAGTCCAAAAGTTTTTGTTTTTCTTAAACTCTGTGCTCAATCAAATAAGTTCACATAAATTAAAATGGAGAAAGTACTTGTATTAATTATACACCCTATACAGTACTATTTTTATACAAAGCAATATATATATTTTTTGATACATCAATAATCTCACAATTACTAATCCTAACATTACAAATACACTCCATTCAATATTATTCTTATGCACCATACCAAGCGACCCCTTTAGCATATGTCCAAGATTCAAAATCCAAGAGAATATAACATAGAAGGTTTATGAGTTGCGAAGGTAAAATATTGTCTATACTTCAACATGTACTAAAATTAGTTCCTTGCTAAAAAATTTTATTGTAAATTTCCGGGGTATTATTACTTTTAACCTGCGCCAGAAACTGTTTACATGTGGTAGTCGAAAAAGTGTATAAAATTTATATATTTTTTCGACAATTATTTTTATAGCGACTATACAATGTCAATCTTTTGTAAATTTACTTTGCACCCAAATATGCAAGGTTCAAATTTCACCAAGAACCTTCTTCTGTTCTTGCTGTCGTAAATGTTTTTAACAAATGCTGATATCAGACTACAAACACTTTTATATGAGAAATTTAAATTCCATTTCAGAGTTTTCTTTTTTATCTTTTCTTGTCGCACTCCAAATTAACCAAAAATAAAGTAATGTGTTTTTCTGAAAATCACTTACTACGTTAAATAAAAGTGATGAGATGAGAATACAAGTGTGAGGGCTATCTATGTGCAAAGAAAAGTAGAAACCAAAGGAGATCCACTTGATTGAACATGAGCACAAAAAATTATAGAATAAGATTTTCTAATCAAATCAAAAAGATCGAAAAGTACGATTTTGTACAATATCATGAGTACCAAAACGTTGAAGTTTTAAGGGCTTTGGGCCCACTACATTACCCCATGATTTTTGCCCATACAGGCTGTGTATGGCCTATACTATAATTAATTTAGTTTGGGCCTAACCCAAAATCACTTCAGTCAAAAGGTTACTTAAATGAAATTATGAAATCATGTTACCAACTGGCCAACTTTAGGACATGTCAATTATTGGTCAAATGGTCATGAATGAAATATTTGTACGGTTTCTTAAATGTTTTACTATTAATTTCCATCTTACTACTATTTCATCAGAAATTGCATAGAATTCTGTGTGCGGGCAACTTGCATCTCTTGTCGTTTTCATATGACAGTTTAAATGTTTTTCAATTAGTAAAAGGAGAAACAGAAAATTCCAACCAGTTTAGTAAAAAACATAACGTCAGTATTTGCATCTCTGATATTATGATTAGACTTGACATTTCAACCATTGGTTGTCCCCGAGTAAAAACATAAGGTCGGTACTTTCTGTTTTATAAAACTATTAATCTTATTATCTTTGTTTTTTAAGGGCTTATTTCACTTTTAACTCGTGCTAGAAATTATATGTATTTGGTAGTCGGAAAAGTATATAAAATTTATATAAGTTTTGTATATAACATACAGAATGTGTGTGTATATATATAAGAATATAGTATATTTTTTTATATTATTATTTTAAAAGTGGCTATACAATATATTTTTTTCGTTGTTTAACTGACGGACTTATTTGGCCAACTTATATAAAAGTTTACCTTTTTACTAGGAGGTAGAAATAGGAAAACTATCAACTTTGTTCATTTATAAGTAACCTATTACAAAAATTGGTAAATTCATAAAACATTACCAATATTAGCCAAATATTACTAATATTAGCCAATTAGCTATTTATAGCAAAAAAAGGCCAAAATTTTTGCTTTATTTTGAGTTGGTGTTATTAGAACAGATAAGGTACATATTAAGGAGCTTGAATCTCAGTTTTGGGATGATTTGGTGAAGTTTTAAGGTGGTTTGAATTGAAAATTCGAAGTAAAAACTGAACATGAAAAAAAAATGATATTTGTATCACACTGTGTATCATTTGTGTATCAAATGTGTATCACATTTGTTTCAATTGTGTATCATGTATATCCATGTATACCCGTGTGTGAGATACATGCGTGATACATGTTTGATACATGTGTCGCAGAAGAACTTTTTGAACTCGATTTAGTTACGAATTTTGTAAACCCGTCCAAATCACCTCCAATCTTTCTCAAATTTTGTATATTGACTTATCTATATGTTTTCAATGAACTTCAACTATATATACCCATTGAAAAAGTTCCTTTTTTGCTTAGATTTTTGAAATATTTTTTTTTTTTTATATTTCATCACCTTATTTGCTACCTCATCCATGAAATTTCCTTTCCATCTTTCATGTAATGTTGCTAATCACGCTTCAAAATATGAAAGGTGATTTTTGCATGTGATTCTTTGAGAAAAAGAACCTTATTTATTTGATTTTTCAATTTTTATATGTACTTGACTAGTTCTGGTAAGTCTATTACTAATGGCTAGAGGTTGGTAAGTTGAGACTTATTTGAACATTTGTGTAAGTTTCCGTAAAAATATGGAGGATATGTAGAACTCCCTCTATCTCTCATTTAATCTAGTTGATAATAAGAGCAATTTGATAGTTTATATATATTTATCTATGTGTCAAAAGCCTCTGTTATCACAACTTCATTTATTTTTAACTTCGTGTTCAATCAAACTCGAGATAAAGGGAGTAAATAACATTGGGATGTTTTTGGTTTTCATGTGCATAAATTATGATGTTTTAGTACAACTGATTTATTGAGCTTATAAGGATGTTTGCTCAAGTTTTTTTTGTTCCGGCCAAAAGTGTTTTTGTTATTGCCAAAAGTACATTTTCAAAGTTAGGGTGTTTGGCCGGGAACATTTGTCATCTATATTTGTTTTTGGGTTACCGTTTTATTTATATTTGTTTTGTAAAAAAAATTATAAGTGTACCTATTTTTCGGATAACTTCAGACATACAGGGTTTGAAGTAGCAAGAATTTATGTCTGAAGTTTGAACTTCAGAATTTTTTGCCTGAAATGTGACCTTATCAAAGTAAAACTTCATATATTTTTGTCTGAAGTTTGGCCTGACTTGCAAAAGCAATCAAAAAAACTTTAGTTCATAGTACAAAACTTGAGACAAACTAGTCTAAAATTCTTTAGTTTGTAACGCAAACTTCAGACAAAATCAGCTTGTTATATTTGAACTTCAGATAATTTTTCCTCGCATGATAGTTGCAAACGTCAGACAAAACTTAACCTGGTAATGTCTGAAGTTTCGCCCTGCAGCCCCAAACTTCAATTGAAGCAGTCCCAAGCTTCAGAAACCAATTTTGCTCGCATCTGTGCATTTGAACCTTTATTACATTCAAGTCCCCCATTGATGATGATGGTAATTACACCAAAGTCAGGGACACGACGTGCTGCAGAATTAGTTGTAGATGGAGTCCATCTTCCTGTTATAGCGTTCAATAATTGAGTCATGGACTGCTTCATATCCACTCAATAATACTTACATAGAGTCTCATGTATTTGAGAGGAAATAATGAAGAAGGGTAAAAGAAGAGGAGGAAGAAAGAAGCGCATAGGTCGTAGGAGAAGAAGAGGAGGCAACTACGGGTCTGAAGTTGTCAAAATAGGGTATATGTTAAATAATTTTAAAGATATGGATATAGGTTAAATGGGGGCGACCAAATAGGACGCCCCATACAATTTTTACGTATGGCCAAACTTTTAGAAGTAAAGAAATACTTTTGAGTAGAAACAAATATAGTTTTTGACGAACAGAAAAAAAAAATAGTTCTTTTTCCGAAAGCACTTCTTGAAAAGCATTTTTTGAAAAAAAAAAAAACATTCAAGTACTTTTTCAAAACTTGACCAAACACTAATTGCTGCTCAAAAGTATTTTCAAATTAATTAGTCAAACACCAACCGCTTCTCACCAATACATTTTTTTACAAAACACTTCTCAAAATAAACTTATTTTAAGAACTTGGCCGAACAAGCTATTCATAGTTGATCATGTAAGTTATTGTAAGTAATTAAATTACTTATTTAGAGAAACTTCCACAATCAGTTGCGTTGATAATCGCTTATCATAATTCATACACAAGACGATATTTTAATTGAGTAAGTTACTTAATTGTGATATATTTGCCAACATAATTACTATATAACATTACGAGATGAAAATTTTACTTCGTTTCATAAGAAAACAAAAGGGAAATTAGATGAACGAATAAAAGTTTTATTTCTTGAAGCGTATTATTTCAGAGATTTTCTATCGACATGCGTTGGAAAGTAATGAACTGCGCCAATTGATGGCGCAAACGATGTATTTAAAAGGGTTGAAAACAAAAAAGTAAGTTGAAGTATGTGAACGGTGCCCTTTGTAAATAAAACCTTCCATATTTTTAACGTGTGAATTTCTTTAATATGTTCGATAATCTTGATTCTTGAACACATGGAAACATGGGATTTAAGAAAGCTTTTCACATGTACTACTGATTAATGTAAAGAATCACTTGCAAAATAATCGAATAAATCCACCACAACCCCCTTCTTCGGCATACTTAAGGAGACATAATCAGGTCGCATGATGTTATTGTCATATTACTTAACATGGAATAAGATTATGTCCGAGCAATATCATGGGTCAAACATGATATTACTAGGATTGCTTCAATTATTTTAGCAATAATGACATTAGGAAATATTATTCGATTTAATCTGGCCATCTGGGCGAGCAGAGTGATCTTTGTCACAGATCCTGATAATTTAATAGATTGGGATCTCAGTGTGAACTTAATACTAACTATAACCTGATCTTTAACTAAAGGCTGAGTAGGTATGGTACATACTACATACAGTGGCCTGGCGAAGCTGTGTGTGTTGAAGGGGTTTCAATCGGATCCCATTTGCATTTGGAGGAATATTACACAAATAAGATTTTCTTTTGTATATGTATAAATATAAATTGTTGAATTCCTTTGAAAGTTAAGCGTATTCACCCATTGTGCAACTTTACATTTACCCGAATCCCTCTAAATTCACCCCGCCCATCCCGAGCGCATGATATTGGAGAGTTGACATGTTAACGGTAAGACCTCAACTTATTCATTTTGATATGTCTCACTAACGAGGCGTAGATATAAATAAAACACACAATCCATAATAGTTTGTTCATATCTGAATATAAGAAACATAAATTTAGAATGACAGAGTAATGGATGTCATCTCTTGTATGCATAAGTACATAAATATGGGCATCTAGAGACACATTATATATATATAGAGAGAGAGAGAGAAAAAGATAGTTTAGACAAAAAGCAATTAACTCGATTAAACCTTAACAGAAGAACAACCTCGCCTCTGCCATTATTTTTTCTTTATTTACTTTTTGACTTTACCAATTCGTATTAGCAAATTATTCACAACATGGGACATAAGCCATCACAAAGCTACAGAAACACCAATTCATGTACCTCCATCAAACCTATGACTACAAAAATTCAAGCCCTAAACCTCAATAGTAAGTTAGAGCCTTGGATTCTAACTAAACAAATGTAATGCTTTTATCTGCATTATGTAGACTTCTCTTGAATGAACCCACCAAAGAAAGATTGTTTCCACATGAGCACTTGCTTTGAGAAAGCTATTCAGATGTCCAAGAATTGTGTGAGATCAATTACCTAGAGAAAACAAGAATAATATTTTTTTGAAAGACTCACTGAGCGCACCTTACCACTTTGTTGGGGGACATAATCCGATCATATCATTATTGATGTATATGGTTCTTACTAGATACGGAAAAAACATTATTTTGTTAAAAAGTGAGATGGCGCTATCATGGGAAGATTTCACAAAATATAATGCATGCAATCATTTTGCCAGTAATAGCATATTCAATAATATGCAACTCTCTCCTGAATCCAGAAAATAATAGTACGTGCACTGCAGGTGAGTATTCTTGATTCTTGAACAAACTTGACCTTCAGGAAAAATAAATTTATATATTTACTCAGATCTGAAGTTTACAACCAAACTTGAAACATTTATCAGAATTGCAGATTTTGGCATCTTTTTTTGCCAGCTATGTGAAGTGGGAAATAATAATTGTATAGTCATCGAACAGACAGCAGCAGACCCAAGTGTTTCGGACTCATGCAATTGCACATACTACATATATATGGTAGCAGCTTCTTTATGTGATTACTTTGACCTACATAATGCATCATATGATCTAAAGGAACAATTAGAGAAGCGAGGCTTCAAAAAAGTGAAAAACCTGCCAAGGAGAGAACATATACAACAAAAATAACAACTAAGCCTCAGCAAGTCTGGGTCGGCTATATGAATCCTCATTTTCCATGTCACTCCAATTAATTAAACCCCTCTCAAGGAGAGAACATAGAGATATAAGCTGTAACTTCCAGTTTACCTGATATCCTCCTCTTTGGTTTTGATTCAGGATGACTTCTATCTAGGAGTGTCAAATGGGTGGGTTGAGTTGATTGTGAGCGGGCCAAAATGGGCGGGTCATTAAATAACTTGGGCTGAGATGGGCTAGGACAAGTTGGGCTAAAATTTGAGTCATAACCCAACCTGCTCAACTCTTACCAAGCTTTAATTAATGTGTATTAATTTTTTATGAATTGATTAATTATCAAATAAGACTTTTTCTTTTGTTATGGTCATATATAACATATCAAACAATAAAAAAATATTTAAAAAATATTTTAGCAAAGTTACTCATAGATCAATCTGGGCATAAAATCAGCCCAACTTTAGATGGGCTAAAATGGGTGGGATCAAGATGGTAAAAATAGCACGGGCTAGCCAGTTTTCGGACTGGTCATTCAAAAATAGTCAGCGTTTGCAAAGTCCTTGAAATATAGCCACTATTTTGCTGCAACACGGAAAGTTCCAGCATAATATACTGGCGATCGGTGCACCTGCTTATGAACTTCCGGCATATTATGCTGGAACTCCAACACGCGGAAAGTTCCAGCATAATATACTGGAGATTGGAGCACATACGTATGAACTTCCAACATATTATGCAGGACCGGTATATTATACTGGAACTCCAATATAATATGCCGAAGTAATTTCCTGATTTTGAACGGTGTTTTCGTTCAGATTTATCTTTAAGTGAAAAGTGACTAAATTTTGATTATTTTTGAAACTGTGGCTATTTTTGAATGACCACTTGTAAATCTGGCTATTTTTTAATTTCTCACGTCAAGATAGGCTGAGTTCAAGAAGGAGCGGGTCAATGACCAACCCAACCTTGGGCGGGTCAAATAAGCTTGGGCTCAAATTGCCGCCCCTACTTCTATCAGTGCTTTCCATGGCACCCTAAATATTTAAACTCTCTGTACCATTAACATTATTACTACAATTGTAGCAACTTCAGGGATTCTAAAGAAGCTTTGATTTATAACAAAACAATATCTTATTGAAGTATCATAACACACGAAGAAGTGGATTACTTAGCTCCTTTTGAGTAAAATCAATGCCTGACCTGTATGAAAAATCTGATGGGACAGAGGCCAGAATGTTCAATAATCAAGCAAACTAATCTAAAAAATGTGTGAAATGAGCCTTGGGCTTAAATCAACTCTAGAATCTAGCATGATAAGTGAAAATTGTGCAGCGCCATATAAGAAGATAATAACCCATATTTCAACCAGTCTGAGACTCTAACACCCCTCGGCACGCTCAAGCCTCAAGGTTGAACATTTAGAGCGTGGATAACATAAGATGGGGATCCAACATTGGGGAAATACCTAGAATAGCTAGAGATGAATCTGACTCTAATACCATGTTCGAAAATTGAACTTCGACTTAACTCAAAAAGTTAACTCATGAGGTGAGAATTATTCCGTCCATATAAGGAGATTATAGCCCATTGCCTCCATTAATGTCAGGCTCTAACAAAATGTTAAAATACTGAAAAGATACTTATATATGATCAAACACTTGTGCAACAATATTCCTGTAAAAGCCAATCTGCCCCAAACCACACAAAAGAAGCCCCCCTCCTAGTCAAACTCAGGGAGAGGAAAAACAAAAGGGGGAAACTTGAGTTAAATTGACACATGACCGAAGTAGCAAACAAGACATTCATACACTTAACGCCCAATGTTTTTTGCAGCTACTATCTTTTACTGACTACAAGTTTCATACAGACTCTAGGGCAAAGAGTTCAAAAATCAGTCCTTTTCCAGGAAACTTCAAAAGGGTAGACGATGACTAGAATGCCATGCACGCTCTCGCTTGCATCAGACATCTTAATTTGGGGATACTAATTGGAGAGAAAAGTTATCACACTTGTAACTTGTCTCTCCATGGCCACGACAGTCCAGAGAAACAGCTATAGCAACAACCTCTCACATTTTTCTCTAGATGGAAACAGGACAACAGAAGCAATAGTTTGACCCTCTTCTCCACAACAATGAATGAATCCAACACGACCAAAGCAGAATATCACGAATTAACATAAGCCGATTTCTTGACTTGGTAGTACAAGAAGAATCAAGCACAATCCCTTAGATTTCTTTTCAGTATTCCTGGTTCATTTAGAGGTTATATCTGTTTTATACCAGGAAACCCACCGACTTAACATTGTTCCTCCATTAAGATCACTGAGGAATTGATTCAATGGACTTGTTAGTTGAAGAATAAAATGAAACAACTCCTATTGTACTATGATACTGAAATTTCAGATGTTTTCAAATATTTTCCAACCGCATCTCTTTGAAACTACTCCTTCAGTAATGCTATCCAGTAGATGAACTTTTTAAGCATCTCCCTGGTGGAGAGCAGAAACAACATATTGGTTAAGCTTTTTATGTCATTTAGTTAGACCATAGACTACAGTGATCAAATATGTATAGTTATGAGCCGCGAACAGTTTAACATCTTAGTTGGGATACCTACAATGGATGAGTTTAATAAAATCATACAGAAAATGTCTAGACAAATTTGCAACAGAGGGCCAATTTAACAAAATAATAAGAAATTTTCTCCAATAGGTTATAGGTTGTCAAAATGCACATGTTTGATCAAGACAAAGCAATTATAGATCAAGAACATGTTTACTACAACTTCAAGAACATCCCAGAAATATCATGTCAGTAAGACAGTAGAAACTCACTCTGCAAACAAAATCTGATGCAGCTAAGTCTGAAAGATATCCAGTTAATCAAAGTTATTTGCATTATCAAAATCAAAATCACTCTGAAATGTGGCACTGTACCTTTGATTGAAACCACTTTGTTCTTTCATAAGGCAGTGATCCCTGTGGATATTTGTAATCCAAACGAGAGAAGTCCTCGATCAATTCCCTAGATGATTAACTCTTCTCTGCCAGAAATGAAAATGAAAAAATGAAGAATACAGGTATATCTTGTTCAAAAATTGGGATCATAATTGAAGGATGATTAATAAATCAATAAGGCCAATCAATACATCGAATACTGAAAACTCAAACTCCAAGCAAAATAGCAGCTAAAATTTTACCACTAGCAGCTGACAGTCATGCCAACAGGATTGTTCCCCATATCGGTCAATGCCACAACTTTGCCTCTATCATAATACGAACTTTTCCAGCTGCGTCAACTATCTGTGTAGTGAATGGAAGTCCGTGATTTTTAGCAACCTGTCTGCATACTTTGGCGCAGTTCCTGCAAGATATGTGCAGCCATTTCTACCCCAGAATCCTATATGAAGATAAGGTTATTAACTCCAAATCACCGGTGACATGTAAAGATGGAAAATTAATATTCTCAAATGAAATACAAAATTTAGTTACAGAAGATATAAAGTAATGTTATGCCTGCTATCAGGATAATATTCACGAAAATAATGCCATTGGCCACATACTAGCTATATGTGACGAAAGAGAGAAAAAAAAGAAAGAGAGGGAAGAACAATACGAGAAAGAACAAATAGATAAAGTGTACAAGTTGTACTCTCCTTTCAGCCAAAAACCTGTCAATCTAAACTCGTATCCCTGGGACAAGAACGAATTTCATGGCCAAGGCATGAGGATAGAGATATCCTACATGAGTTATAAGTAGATTGCGAAATTCTACAGAAAATTTATAGTGGCCCCATTGAGAATAACAGGAATATAGGACACCTTCAGATACCTTGACCAAGTCACAAATTTGTAGAATTCATTATCGGGAAAAAAACAAAATGAAATTCTTCTCAGTTACAGTATCAGCATGCAGATTAATGGAAAGACCAGTTTAGTACAAATGAAGCGGATCCTAGTTCGGTCTATCAACAATTGCAGGTGAGATTAGATCTAAAATGTACTGCATCGATATGCAATCACACACAGCCAAGCGTCGAAGAAAAAATGCACAAACAGTTCATCCTTAATTGCACTACTGGCTACATTAATCTACAGTATAGCCGCTTGCTGTTTCCCTTAAAAACCCTGCATCTAACCAAGAATCCCTTGGAAAACAGTGCTCATTTAATCCCTGTCTTTTAGGATCGTCACAATTAGTACATCCCTTAATTTTGCAATACTGTGCCCTGTTAGGTGACAATAGTTGACCATCAGAACAATTTCAGATAGTAACTTTCTAGTTGCATAATTTGAACCTCTATAATTAAAATAGAATGCAGTTTTTAACCACCAATTCAGACACAGACCATATGGATGTTAAATTTGTGGCATGCTAATAGAAACTGAAATAACTCTACAGCCAACAAAGATGAACTGATAACTTATCTTTTAATCATAAAAATGAAAACCGCCAAATTTCATGTATCTTTCCAATTTTATCAAATACCTCAACGAACAACAAAAATGCAAGTTAGCGGAATGTTCTTTAATTACATTACCACTATTAGTAAATAAAGAGAGAGCCTTTATTTACTACTAGCAAAAGTAGAGGGGCTAAATATCCATTAAGCTTAAGAATCAGGGTACGGAAAGAGCATATTTCCACAGTACTAGAACACTGAAACAACAGCAATTTAAGCGAAACCAAACCTAAACAATCACAATATAAAAGTCAAATACGCTGTAAAAAAGACAGTGCAATATTTGCCTTAAATTAATGATTATGGAATTTTAACTGTTGGAGATTTCCGATGCAGAGTAGGAATGAGCAGTTGCCGGCGACGGATATGAGAACGAGATTGGGACTTCCGGCGAAACTACGGCAAACAGTTTGGAGTGGAGGTTTTAAGACGGGTCTCAGTTCGGGTTGGGTAGTTATGGCGGGTAATGTTTTACAAAAGAATTACATTACAGTAATGTATAAATTTATATTTCTTATTAATTTTAGGATAATTTTCTAATATATAGTGGCTTTGGGGGTGAATATTTTTCTATTTGATGAATGTTTTTAATATATTTAACATATATTAAAAGAATAAGTACTTTTAAATTTTATTTTCATATTTTACTTAAATAAAATAAAAAGATTTAATTATTGCATGTAATAATAAATTTTGGAGATTATTTATTTACTTATAATATTAACTATTAAGTAAATATATTCATGTCCTTATTCGCAATTTGATACTTAAGAGCACTTTCTGAAGAGTTAGGACAAACACAAATTATTGCTCAAAAGTGCTTTTCAAAGTGATTAGCCAAATACAAACTACTCCTCTTCAAAAGTACTTTTAAAAAAAAACACTTCTCAAAATAAGCTAATTTCTCCAGCTTGGCCAAACAGGCTATTAGTCTCTCAAGTATTGGTAATTATAATTGTAGTCTTTCTTATACATGATTAAACATGACTAATTTTCAATTATTTATACTTCTGATCCTTTTATGAAGGAAATATGTTACATCTAAATAATTTTTAAAATTATAATTATACTCAAATATGGAGTAATAATACATGCGAAATTAAATGGCTTAAAATATAGCTAATAATTCGTTAGATTTCTGAAGATCTAACTAGCGGAGCGTTTAGGGTGCACATATCAGTTAAATAAAAGTTAAATAAACTTAAACAAATATCACAAGGATCAAAATAAAAGGTATCAATATTAAAAAACCAAATTCAATTACACTAACCTAAAATATAAACCACTAATATTTCACAACATTCTAAAGTAAACAATAAATGATATTTAATAATTTGATTAACTCTGTTGCCTTATGTCCGGTCGGGTTTTGGATGACCCGGGAGCATTTTGGCGCCTAATAGTGAAAGTTGATTCCTTAAGAATTTTGGAGTTCTTTAAATTTGGTTTGGGGCGGGTTTTTATAATATCGAGGTCCGAATGGAATTCTGAGACCGGGAATAGTTTTGTATTGTCATTTAAGACTTGTACGCAAAATTTGGTGTCAATCCGAATAGTATAAGTGTGTTTCGTTACATTAGAGGTAGAAGAAAGAACTTGAAGTTCATAAGTTTGATTCAATTGGTTTTAGGGGGTGATTCTTAGATTTAGCATTGTTTCGGGTGTTCCGAGGATTCGAGCGAGTCCGTTTTATGATTTCAAACTTGTCGGTACGTTCGGGCGGGGTTTCGGGGGCTCCGAGCGTCAATTGAACGAGGCTCGAGTCAAGTTAGAAAATGTTGGAAAGAGCTAAAGCTCCAGGCATGTAACAACCCGACCGGTCGTTCCGTGAGATTTACCCTGTTTCTCCTATTTCTGCATTTGTTATATATCGCTATCCTGTTTTTGATGTGTTGGATCAGTTGGTTTGGGTCCGGAGAGGTTATAGTGAGAGTTTAGGCATTTAGCCTTTTAAAGTAGCCTAATAGTTAAGAAAGTCAACTGAGAATTGACTTATTAGTAAACGACCTCGGAATGCGGATTTTATGGCTCGGATAACTTCGTTAGGTGATTTGGGACTTAGGAGTGTGTTCAGAATATTTTTGTGATGTCCGGTGTAGAATTAGGCTTGAATTGGCGAAAGTTCATTTTTGGCGATTTTCGATCGGTAGTGGAAAATAGGCTATCGGGGTCGGAGTGAAATTCCGGAAGTTGGAGCAGGTTCGTAATGTCATTTTGGATATGTCTGCAAAATTTCAGGTCAATCGGAGGTGTTTTGGTTTGTTTCGGCGTAGTTGGCGAAATTTGGAAGTTTCAAAGTTCTTAGGCTTGAATTTGATGTAAATTTGGTGATTTTGTGTTGTTTTTGGTGTTTCCAAGGCTAGACTAAGTTTGAATGATGTTATGGGATATGTTGGTATGTTTGGTTGAGGTCCCGAGGGCCTCGGGTGTGTTTCGGATGGTTAACGGATCGATTTTGAGTTTTGGAACTTGGATGGTTTGCTGGTGTTTCTGCAGTAGAGTTTTACTCTATGCATTCGCGGCAGGGGGCTCGCGTTCGCATAGAGTGTTTGGTGGAAGGGGTTGATGCGAGGCTAGAATTCATAGTTTAACATGTTATATGCCTTACATTTTATGTACGTTAATGATAAAAATACACTTTTTATGTGCATAATAGAGTCTATTTCATGTGTAGGTGAATTGGAGATGGAAACCGAGCTAAATAGATGCAAATACATCGAAAATACGCTCAAGAGGCGAGGAGGAGTGCACCGGGCTATAGCCGGGCGCCAGAGCCCAAACGCCTGACCCTGTCTGGCGTTAGCCAGGCGTTAGGGTTGAAACGCCTGACCCTGCCTGGCGTTAGCCTGGCGTTAGAGCTGAAACGCCAGCCTTAGCCTGGCGTTAACCAGGCGTTAGGGCTGAAACGCCAGGCCCCTGTTCCGGCTCAATTTCGAGTTTTGACGAGTTTAAGTATTTCCCGGTTGGAATAGAAGTCTCCTACACTTTTAGGGTTTGTCCTAAACATATAAATAGACCCCAAAAATACAACTTAGTGGGGGATTAGAAGGGATTTGGACGGCAATACATCAATTTGTACAGATTTTCTTCATTACTTTGTAGTTTAATTATGCAAGTTATTTTAGATTTGATTCTTTTGAACATGTTTAGTTAACTTCTTTAATCTAGGGTTTTGGTAGAACCCGTTGAGGGATGAACTTATTGTGTTATTAATATAATTCTGATTGGTTGATTAATNTAACGGTATTATCAAATTTTTCTCTTCTATATAAAATCATCACGAAAATAATTGTTCAGTAGATTAAACCTCTCATGACAAAAATTATCAGCCCTACTGATAAGTGGGGATTTTGACTGTTTATATTAACACATTTTTGTTTTTAGTCCGAAAGTATTGAATTGTGTTCCCGAAACTAATGAAATATTACAAATTGCAGGAATGTTAAAAGTTTGGTCTCTCATGATGAAATCTGACTCAAAAAGAAGTATTTCGAAGCACAAGACAATAAAGGACGCAGAAGCAGAGATGTGCGGTTAGCAGAAGGAATTCTGCGCTCGTAGAAGAAATTGTTGACCGCAGAATTCCATATGCGGCCGCAACCCAGTTAAAGAGCCCAACAGGAGTTTGACAAATGTGCAGACCGCACATGAATTGCGCGGCCGCAAAACAGGGTCTGCACTGATGCCAAGTCCTGACGCCTTTCAGAAGTGTGGACCGCACCAGAATTGTGCGGCTGCAATCCATAAATGCGCGGCCGTGGAATCCTCCTTCCTGCCAACTGAAGAAAATTGCGGTCCGCACAAGGAATTGTGTGACTATAGAACCCCCCGAGGGGCATTTTTTTCAGGGATTTTTGACACAGTATAAATAGACGAGTTTCACAAATTTAGGTCAAGTTTGAACATTAAAAGTTGTTGTAGCCGTTTCTTTTTACTACTTTAGGAAGTTTTACATTATTTGGTGTTAGAACATTAGATTTCATGATTTTAATCTTTCATTATGAGTTTAATTAACTTTTCTTCTTTATTTTCTTCAATTCCCATTATGAGTAGCTAGCTTTTTACTAGGGTTATGACCCAACCCTAGTATATAAACTTTATGGGTATTTAATTTAATGTTTGTTTATGATTGAGTGTTAATTATTTAGCTTAGTTCATGCTTCATTTTTAGAATTAATAATTGCAAACATTGATTCATTCTTATTTGACTTATTCTCTACTTGAGAAAGAGCGACCTAATCTAGGAGAACTTGGCTAACAAGGAATTGGGTTAATTGAGAGATTGCTTAGCATGTTAAAGGGTTCAAACTTGAGATAGTAAGAACCCGACTTGAGCTCATATTAACTATTTTATTTGATACCCATTTGGACTTGAGAAATCCATATTGGAAAAAATCACTCTCTGTCCGAGAAGTATTGAGAGGGTAATGTAGAGTTGAGAGCTATAATACACCCTAATCAACAAAATAAGCATTAACATCTTTATCCATTAGGAAAACACCTGGGTCATGGTCACATCCCTAGGCTTTTAAACTATTTGGAAAATCACCATAAACATTCATCTCTAATCTATTTATCTTATCTTGCAATCATTAGAGTAATAGTAGAAGTATAAATCAAAACTCTGTTGTGGACGTGCAATTTTAGGTAGTCCATTCTCTTGCTTCAAATATATACTCCTAATGCACCTCATAATTCTCTGTGGATTCGACCTCGACTTATAGTTGGGTGATTTATATTGCATACGACCGTATCATATCTTTATTGAGGTGTGTTGTGGACGTCATCACCTACCTAATCCAGCTTCCAACAAAACCGTAGAGCGATGAATAATGTCATTTTTGTTCAAGATTCTCTCACACTTTTAAGCGCAAATCAGGGAAGACTAGTTATATGCTTCTTAAACTTGATCTAGAAAAAAACTTTTGACAGAATTGAATGGTCTTTTGTTCGACAGGCCCTATAATACTTCAATTTTCCTCATCTCTTCAAACGAAACATGTCTTGTATCACCACTACTTCCCTGTCAGTCCTCATCAATGATTCTCGCACCTCATGTTTTACTCCCTCGCGTGGGATTCGTCATGGAGATCCCCTATCCCCATACTTATTTATATTATGTATGAATTTAGTTACTCAAAATATGGAAGTATACTACCAACTATGGCAAAGCTTATCTCGTCATGGACCACATATCTCGCATCTATTCTTCGTATAAATGATATCATTTTTACATCCACAACTTCAGTCACTAGTTGCCATGCCATCATTTATATTCTTAATAAATTCAACTAAATTTCTCGCCAAAAGATTAATTTTCAATAATCAAAAATTCTTTTCTCTAAAATTTGCACCCCTCGAGATGGAAACTTTATTCTCACTTGGCAAATACCTCGATTTTCCCATTTCACCTTCCGACCTTCAAAACGTGATTTTTAATTCCTTCTTGATTAGTTTAAAACTAAACTCATTGGTTGCAAGACAAATTTCCTTAGCCTGGCAGGACGCACCACTCTTACACCCTCAATAGTTTACCAAATCTATGATGCAATATATTAATCTTCCTTAATATATAATCAACCAACTAGAATGCTTTCAAAACAATTTTCTGTGGGGGACAACTCCCAATAAAAAAAAAATTCATCTCATCAAATGGAGCAAAGTTATCACCCCGAAGCAGCATGGTTGACTGGGAGTCCGGCAGATTCACCTCAAGAACCAGACCTTATTAGCAAGTCAAGCTTGGCGACTACTCAAACAACCCTCTTCTTTATGGGCTGCCACTCTACTAAATAAATATTTCTACCACCGAGGGATCGAAACACCGGTGGCTCCTTCATTAGGAATAACCTTGTTACTAGATGGAAACTATGCCAACAAGGAATAAAATGAATTATTGGTAATGGCACTCTTATTAACTTTTGGACAGACTCCTGGATACACTACAATACACCACTTCATAACTTTTTAATTGGGCCACCACCACGTCATGCCTATACAAATACTGTCTCTACCTATCTTTCCCATGGCCACTAGGACTTCACATCCCTCCCTTTTGAACTAACCCCATCAATCCTACAAAGTATACTTAATGTCTATATCCCTTCTTAAACACCTTTTTCCGACTCTTTTGCTTGGGCCCTCAGGAAGCAGGGACATTCACCATTAAATCACTCTACCTCTATCTATTCCCTACAACCCCTAGAAACTCCTTTACGTGGATTTAGAAACTCCAAATACCTCCAAAAATAAAATATTTTCTATGGTTATGTGGCCACCATCGACTACCCACGACGGCACACTATCACCATCTAGGCATACTTACCAATGATACTTGTGCTCACTGCCTGAGTAGTCTCGAAACTATAATCATCTCCTCCTCGAATGCCCAATAGCCACACAACTCTGGTCTAACATTAACATGCTCCCAGAAATCACTACTCTGGATATTCTTGAGGGCACTCCCCCCTCCAATTCGGTGGTTGAAACAAATTATCTTGCACAATGACGTTCCCAACTCCCTCAATATCCCAAATTCCATCCTTATACCATTTTGTTTATGGCATACTTGGCTAGCTAGAAATATAAAAATCTTTGACTCATATATAATATCACTCTCCTCATCTCATCTTTTTAACATGGTAGTAGAGTACTACTACATTATTATTCTACTGCCGTCCCCACATAGTCGTATACCTCTACCTATCAAATGACACCCCTAACATCGCAACATTCAAATTAAACACTGATGGTTCAGCTAGGTTCAATAGTGTTCAGGATGGGATTGGCAGTGTAATACGTGACTTATTAGGTACCTAGCTCACGGGCTTTGCGGGTCACCATATCTCTCATGGGAGTGTTGAAACTGAATTAGTTGCACTATATTGGCCTTTACTCATGGATATAAACCACTCGAAATGAACCTGGACGCACAGATAGTCATTACTATCTTACAGACATCGCATCCTTTATATAATAATATTACACATGATTGCAGGTTTCTGCTCGCGCAACTAGATGATCCAATCATACTTTACACTTACAGGGAGCAAAACCAAGTAGCTGATTTACAAGAAAAGTTTGGAAGCCATATGGATAGTTCTGCAGGCATTTTTGCACAACCACCACCTTTTATTCAAACAGCTTTGGAGGACGACCGCTCAGGCAAACTTTCTGTTAAAAGAGTGGCACCATCAGCTCTTCCGCCCTCAATTTGTTTGCAAAGACCTCTTGGACGATCTTTTGTATTTCCTAGGATACGGAACCAACCGTAGTAGTTTTTCCCTGGTTTACTCTCTTGTCACGACCCATCACAAGGTCGCCCTCTTAGGACTATGTTTATGTTTTCACATGCTCCTTGTACTACTCCACGTTAATATAATATAAATAATTATCTTTTGCACCAAAAAAAATATTAAAAAGAAATAAAAAAACTTATTTTTGGTTTATGTTTATCTATAATAGCAAAACAATATTTAAGCGTCAGATATTGTTATAGGTGTATGACATCCTCTCACTATAAATGTGTAAAAGAAATGCCAGAACAAATAATATTGTTATAGAGAGAATTGATTGTTACATGTAACCCATATAATGTCCCCCCAAATAAGAGTAATACTATTAATTAACACAATCTCCTTTTAATATTTGAGATTAGTTAAAGTCGTAAAAATTGCGCGGGGCACCCTATTTGGTCACCCTCATTTAACCTTACCCGCTTTTTTTAAAACTTTTAACGTGTACCCACTTTTTAAATAACTTCAGCTCCCCTTTCCCTCGCTGAGCTGAAGTTCACCAGTTAATCTGAAGTTCGCCAGTTATAAAGAAAAAACTTCAGCATACGGGGCTGAAGTTCCCCAGTTACAAAGACAAAACTTCACCTCTAGAGCTGAAGTTTCCTAGTTACAAACTTCAGCTCTAGAGCTAAAGTTCCCAAGTTATAAAGACAACAACTTCAGCATACGGGGCTGAAGTTCCCCAGTTACAAAGACAAAACTTCAGCTCTAGANTAAGTTAAAACGTGACACAAAAAGTGGGTACGGATGCAAAAGCCCCGTTAAAGTCCTCCTTCAACAATTATCTTTAATTTATTAATATATTTCCTTTGAACTATCTTGACTTTGATACTAGTTTTTTTCCTCCTCTTTTTAAGTTGCCATACTAGATCCACACATCTTCCTCCATCCTATTAAGATTGTACAATTTAAATCTGGAATTTGTGAAGATAATGCACGTGTTAAAGAGTTTATAAGATACGCGAAATTCCTCTTTTCCTCTTCCCCAAAAAATATTAACATTGTATTATCCTGCTAAACAAAACTTTGGTCTCCGAATTGAGAAAAATATTGTTATATACTAGGGTTAACATAAAAATTAAAAGCACAAAGTTGAAGTATATATAATTACAACAAGCTCGAGAATTAATTCTTAGAAAGTTCAGAGTCCCAAGTTCGAAATCATCACGCGAACCTGTTGGAACCTTCAAATACTGATTCCGAGATCGTTTACTAAAAACATTGACCGAAGTCAAATCTGGTCTTTTAAGCAAACCTTAAGGAACCAAGTGTTCCGATTTCAACCCAAACTTTTTCAAATCCCGAACCAACCATCCCCTAAGTAACAAATTAGTAAAAACAAGTACGAAAAGTCTTATTTAGGGGAACGGGGTTCTAGAAAATAAAACGACCAATCAGGTCGTTACCGGATAGTGAGCTAGTATCTCGTTGGGCTTGAGGCGGGTTGGACAACTGTGGGGTAAGTTCTGGAATTAAGGGGTTGTGGTGTGTAATTGTGGCATGGGCCAGCCCAGGAGTTGTGGATGGGGATGGGAGTGTAGGTGAGGTAGTAATATGGGAGGAGGAAATTATATTAGTTTGTTTAGAGGTTGTAGGGTTTGTATTAGTAAGAGCCCGTTTAGATGGACTTATTTTCAATTGCTTTCAAGCATAAGGCATAAGTTAGGAATTTTAGCTTTTGACTTTTGACTTTTTAAGTCATTTTAGGTTAAAAACAAGTGCTTAAAAGTATTTTTTTATTTTATTCAAACACTATAAAGTGACTTAAAAGTTATTTTGGCTTAAAAGCACTTAAAATAAGCCAATTCAAACGGGCTCTAAGTAAGTTGGGCTTAGTTACAGAACTAGTCTTAGATTTGGTAATAGATAGGTTATTTAATTGATTTGTTTCTTGAATTTCGTCCACTGAGGTAAGTAATGATAGATTAGTAGGATTAAAAATCGGGCGTTAGAAGTGTCTTTTGTGAGAGAAGTAGGGTTTGAAGACTTACCTGGGGTGGCTTGGAGTGCCTCCAAAGCTGTAGGGGTTGTTCCGTCATTGAGGAGTGATGATTGCAATCGCTAATCCATAGTAATTTGTTAAGAGGTCGTTAATGTGGAGGTCTAGTTTTACCCGTACATACATGATGTTTGGATGAAAATTTTACTATTTGCCACGGGGTTTCAGATGTGCCAGCCAGCACGTTGGGAATAGTAGAGTTGGCCGTTTGGCGTGATGGAGGAGCAATTGTTTCTAGATGTGGAGCATGAAACGGACAAGCCTTGGTATTGTGGCTAAAGCGCCCACATCGGATACAAGGGATATTTAGCCCCTCATATATAACTAGTTGCTTGTGATTACCGATGTAGATATGTGTTTTTAGTGACTTTTTAAGAGGAACTTCAATACAATTACGAGTATATCAGTCTCGTGGATGAGGTGCATGCGTCGAATTTTAGTGGGTGACCCAGTTTATTACCTACTAGCTTTAAGAGTTGAAGATCATAATATTTCGTATTTAATTTTGGTAGACGAGCCCCAAATGACGGAGTAAGCTAGCTTGGCAGAGGAGGCAACAAATTTTGATAAGGAAATGGCCAAGGATTCTTCATGAAAAGCATGAAGCATATTATCCTCATGTGTAAATTTAATAAGGAAGAAAGCATGCCCGAGATCAATGAGGTTGATTGGCTCCGAAGATCTCCAAAGAGTTTGGAATTTTGTTTAAGCAATTGGTTTCCAATGGATTTTCCGAATAGTTTAATTATAATGGAGTTTTTCCAAGGGGGTGTACAAACGAGCTTTATCATCAGCTATGAGAGGAATGAAATCCTATGTATCATATGGATTATCCGTGTCGTCGTTCAAGTTAATATCTAGTGGTATAGATTAAGTATTTGGTGGAAGGAGGTCATATGGTGAAGGTGTTAGAAGGGTAGTTAAGAAGGAAGATTTTGAAGAGCTCGGAACTTGGGCGTGTAGCTGCATGGCTGTAACATCAGGAGGGTCTGTATAGTACATCGCATCAGGGTTTCTGTGGGAGGTCATGGCAGATTATTTGTTGGGAGTGGACAATGAGATCGGGATAGGTTAGAGTAGCAGAGAGCATTCCTGTTACTGCCAGATGATTTGCTTTTCACACAAAACTTTGTTTAATGTTACATATAGAACATAGAGAAAAATGTTCAAACTAAAAAATCTCAAAAATATACATATTGTACTAATTAAAGACTAAATAAAGTTAATATGTTATCAATAAATTCATAACTAAATATGCAAAGATTTAATTTGTGCAATGGAAGTAAAATATACAAGCATATTTTATAATAGTACCGAATGAGATCTTTAACTAAGAAAGTAACACAATATTCTTTATCATAAGTCGTACAATCAAATTTATTTGGTCAAAATATTTAGATTTATTATTGATAATCTTAGAGATTCTATATGGATGTTATAAATGAGTGGTTTTATAAAGAATGTACTGCTATAAAGATGAATATTGTTATTATAGGTAAAAATATTTTATAAAGAGGTAAATATAACATAATTTTTTTTTAAATTTTTAAAGTGAATGATTGTTATTTAGAGATACTTTTATAGAAAAATATACCAGTACTAATGGAGAACGAAGATTGTCCCACGTCGGATATGAGAAATAGAAAATCTCTATTTTGTGGGACGTCTTTCAATTAGGATAAACGCGTAAGGTCCTAAAATGAACAATACCTCACAAATGTAAACGGATAAGACCATATATATCAGGAACACTTACATAAATGTCTCAAATAAGTCTCAACTTACTAATCTCTAACCATTAGTTATAGACTTATCAAAACTAACCAAACACATATAAAAATTGAAAACCAAATAAATAAGATTCTTTCTCTCAAAGAATCACATGCAAAAATCTCCTTTCATATTTTTAAACGTGATTAGCAACATTAGATGCAAGACTGAAAGAAAATTTCATGGATGAGGTAACAAATAAGGTGATGAAATACAAAAAATATATATAAAATATTCCAAAAATCTAAGCAAAAAAGGAACATTTTAAACGGATATAATTGAAATTCATTGAAAACATATAGATAAGTCAATATACAAAATTTGATGAAGATTGGAGGTGATTTGGACTGGTTTTATATCAAAATTCATAATTAAATCGAGTTCAAAAACTTTTTCTGCGACACATGTATCACACATGTATCTAACACACAGGTATACATGTGATACACAATTGATACAAATATGATACATATGTGATACACATATTTTTTTTTGTTCAGTTTTTACTTCGAATATTCAATTCAAACCACCTCAAAACTTCGCCAAATCATTCTAAAACTGAGATTCAAGCTCCTTAAGATGTACCCAATTTATTCTTATAACACCCACTCAAAAGAAAGCAAAAAATTGACTTTTTTTGCTACAAATAGCTAAATGACTAATATTAATAATATTTGACTAATATTAATAATATTTTAAGAATCGACCCATTTTTATAACAAACTACTTATAAATATACATAGCTAATAATTTCTCTATATATTAGCTATGAGTTTTAATAAAGAATGGACCAGCGGAATGCAAAAAAAAGTCATAACTTAACAATAGCAAAATATCTATTTCTAATTGATGATAGGGGCTCCTATATACCTTCTTTTTAAGCTTTTCGACGCTTTTTATTCCTGATTAGTCTTAAGTACGAGCTTTGCGCGTGTACCTTGTTTCAATAAGTATAAAAACTTTTAAATAATATAAAAATATTTTTGAACTACGTATATCTGATGTATAATTATTTTAGTATCAAAGTTATTTCTAAAATTTGATGTTGAGATAAACAGTGTAATACTTTTAGATATTGAAATAATTTATTCTAATTATAGCATTTATTAGAATTTTTATTTACATTTTGGTACATAAACTTTCTAGAAGAAGCATTTGATTAAAGAGTTGTGAACATGTTATTATATACACAGATAATCAAACATAATGTTCCACTAACTTTCTTTATTTTTATTTTTTTATTTACTAAGATAATTAAATTATATTAAGAAATCGGTTTTGACTTTGTATATAACCAGTTATAAATATATAATCTATCTATACTATTATAAAATCATTAATCCCGTGCGCAAAATATTAATCAACCCTTTTATTTTTATAAATATATTTCACTATAAAATTATTATTCAATTAGTTTTAATATTCAGAACTTGAAATTTGATTACATTTTTTTATTAAATAATTTCCTAATATGAGCTATGTACGACTCCTAATTAGAAATTTAAAATCAAAAATTTTACCTAATATAAATTCTTGTCTTATTTGAACTACGTAATTATAATATCTTTCATATTAAAAAATTACATTTATAATAAAAAAAATTATATTTTTATTATTTCGTTATATTCATTATTTGATCTCTAAGTATTTTATTTGTTCAGAGTCCAAGTTAATACGATATGCTTTGAGTGTATTAATATAAAAATATTATTATTATAGGAAACAATTTATGATTTTCAGAGAAGTTTAAATTTGCTGCAATTTTGAATATAACAAAAGTCCTATTTATTGTTGAATTCTAAATCTCAAGGTCATGCATCAAGACCATGTTAAAGTGTCTCAAGCATATGCAGAAACAAAACTTCTTTTTGCCACTAAACAATGTCTTATTTGTTATTTGATTTATATATGTTCTTTAGCATGACAAGATTGAAAGCGTAACACTTTAATTTCAGAATACTTTTTTTCTTATTTATAAAATTGCTTATGTTGCATAATTAAATAAGTCCAGAATTTACATAAAATATTTAAATAGTAAAACTTCCTATATAATTTAAATAAGAAAAGATTTAATGCAAAAACTTTACTTGATTTAATATTTCTAAATATTAGGAATATAATTAAATGACTATTTTATCTACTGTAAAAACTATTTTTAAAGGGTAAAATTGATGAATGATATTTTACTCATTTAAAAAAAAAAAAAAAATCTTTTGAAGACCAATTTTTGTTTTCACTGTTACAAAATATTAAAAATAAATAAATAACACAAAAATACTTTTATCATGATTGTTGGTCTATCAACCTTGAAAAGTGTACTGATGGTTTGCATCTATAAATCACTCATGGATTGAGTGTATCAACATTACAGAAAAAAGTTCATAAAATGATAACGTAAAGTCTAAAATGACTAATTTTAAGTTCATAATTTACGAAAAATAAATTTATGTATAAAAAATATAGATAGATGTGATATTAAAAGCTGTAGTCATAGTAAGTTATATTAAAAGCAAAATGGTACAAAATAAAAGCTAAATTAGTGACCCTCCTACTTTCATAATAATTTAACTTTTAGGTACGCGCTTCATGCATGTACCCCTTATCAATAAATATATATTTTTTAAATTATACAAATATTGTTTATAAAGGCCAAATTGCTATTATTTTTATTACCTAATATTAAAAATAAATAAATAACACAAACATACTTTTATCACGACTATTCAAAATTTATCAAATAAAAAAAATTGAATAATTTAATCATTTTTGTCTTTTGAGACGTGAGAATAAAGCGATTAGTCGCACATATTACAGAAAAAAAGTTGATAAAATGACAAGGTAAAGTCTAAAAATGACTAATTTTAAGTTCATAATTTATGAAAAATAAATTTATATATAAAAAAATATGAGAGAGATGTGATTTGTTGGATAAATATAAAAAATAACTAATGACAACTTATTCAAACTATATTACTGTTTCTTCCTTATTGCCTCAAGTTCTCATTTTACCAATTTGACTCATAATACTATAAATAATGTTATTCTAGTCGAAGGCTTTTTTCGTTGGTATTGCTCTTATTATGGGACAAATTTATGTATCCTAAGAGTTTCATGAAAAATAATTTTAGACAAAAATTATTGATAACTTATTTAAAATATATTACTGTTTCTTCTATTGCTTCAAGTTCTCATTTTTACCATTTGACTCATAATAATATAAATAATGTTATTCTAATATAAGATTTTTTCGTTGGCGATGCTCTTTATATAAAATAAATTTATGTATCCTAAGAGTTACATGAAAAATAATTTTACTTACATAATAAATTAGAAAATTCGAAAAACAAAGTTATATATCCCAAGAGTTTCGTAAAATAGAGTTTTACTTATACAATTTTTAATTTTTTTTAAAAAAAACTAAATTGGATTTTTATTCTAATTAGTTCATTAAAAACTTAATTATTTGTTCTCAATGATAAAGAAAATAATTTTGTATTTATTTTCTTACTATTAACTCATGTTTTGTTTTAAATATTTACTGTAATTACTTTTTGTCCAATAAGAATTATATTGGTTTAAAAAATAAAATTTATTATGCTTTAAAAAAAACATATATTTATACGTAATACATAGGACTTCTTTTCCGTTAATGTTTTTCTATGAGACCCTGAGAAAGCACATCATATTTGTTCTAATCCAAAATTCAAAGTCCAATTATAAGTTGATTAAAATTATGACAAAATCCTTTATATCCTGTTGGAATTAATGTAAGTAATAGGAAAAATTAACAATAGTATAGTTACATATAGATATATATAAAACTAACTTAAAACCAATTTAGCTTTTGCATATAAATCGAAAAAGTAAACGCAAAACTTACTAAAAATATCCAAATCCTAAAAGGAAAAATTTAGGTTTTCCTACTAAAAACCTTCAAATCCTAAAAGTGGAATTTAATACTCCTATGTATGAATTGAGTTGAAAGTGAAGAAACATGAAATTCTAAAGCTAAAAGGAATTGAAAAATCAATATTATAAATAGTAAGAAAATAATTAAATGACTGTAACGACCCGACCAATCGTTTTGAGCCCTAGCGTATCGTTCGGCAGTTTGCGGCTATGAGCAACTTCACTTCAAGTATTATGACCTGTACGCGTGGTCGGAATTGAATTTCGGGGTGTTCGGAGTTGATTTGGAAAGAAAATTCTCATTTCGGAAGCTTTAAGTCAGAAGAATCTGACTAAGGGTTGATTTTGAGCAAACGACCCCGCAATGGAATTTTGATGATTCCAATAGTTTCGTATAGTGATTTCGGACTTAAGCGCATGTTCAGATTTGGATTTGGAAGTACGTAGGACAATTCGACTCATTTTGGTGAAAGTAGGAAAATAGAAGATTTTTAAAAAGTTTGACCGAGAGTTGATTTTTATAAAATCGGGGTTGGAATCCGATTCTGAAAATTGAAACAAATCCATTATGTCATTTATGACTTGTATGCAAAGTTTAAAGTCATTCCGGGTTGATTTGATACTTTTCGCCGCAAAATATAGAAGTTGAAAGATTTGAAAACTCATTATTTGATTCGATGCATGGCATTGTTTGACGTGGTTTGAAGCCTCGACTAAGTTTGTATTGTATTCTGGGACATGTTGGTATAATTGGTTAAGGTCTCGAGGGCCTCAGGTGGATTTCGGAAGGTTAACAGAATGGATTTCGGACAAAGAAGCTGCTGGAATTTTTCTGCTGCAAAAGTTGTTTTTGGACAGCAACTGGTGCAATCGCAGAGCTGACTTTGGAAGCTTATATACAGAAATCTATAAGGAATATAAAAATTATCAACACTTGAAAATTATAGTCCTTTGATTCTAGTATCTAGAAAATTAAACCATTTATTATTTGGACATTTGTACAAAAAGTTATGATCGACTGAAAAAAGGCTGGTAAAACAGTTTCGGCAGAAATTTTTGATTCGTGGAGCCGACTTTGGAAGCTTATATCTCGAAATCCATAAGAAGTTATATGGTGGAAAAATCTATCTAATGAAAGATCTTCGAGTCTAGTTTCTAACTCTTCAAACCGTTCATCATTTAAATATTTACACAAAGAGTTATGGACGTTTTAGTAACGCAAGGTACAACTCGCTGAAGCACCTGTGTCTATATAAGGCAGTCACGGGCAGCAACCATTTTTGGAGTTTTTCTTGAGCTAGGGATTGGTTCTTTTATGGTGGATTCGACCTTGGGGACTATTAAGAATACAAGGTGAGTTTTTTTTTTGGATATTTAAGTTAATAACATCCTATTAACACTAGTATTAACATCATTCAATCTTTGAAATCCCTAGAAATCCTACCAAGTTGTTCAAGAACACCAAATTTCTCAAGCATTGGATTTTTAAGGAAAAGCTTCAAGAAGATAATACTAATGCTTCGAGCTTATTTCTTATGAGTCGGTGAGAATAATTCTAATATTTTTTTCAAGCTGTTTTGGTTGGATAATTGATTTCATAAACCCTAGTTCATAGCATGAACAATGTTCTTGAGAAAATAAAGGAGAGATAAATAGTGTTTTTAGAAATGAAACTAAAGAATGCACTGAACATATGGAATCATTTTCTAGCTTAGTTGAAAGTGTTCAACTAAGTAATCATCAAATTCAATATTTTGAAAATGTTGGTTAAGGAAGACGATGAGTAGTAATTTGACGGTGTTGGAGAATTAATGTAGTATCATTGATGACTTCAAATGGATAGTAAATGATAAGAGTGGAGTTGAATGTGCTAGTAAGTGAACCTATTAGACGATTTGAGCTGGAGGCTTGTAGCCAACTTGTGAGCCATAAATGGATATTGATAAATATTTTTGAGTCATATTTTGATTGTAGTTGAGATTGTAATTGTAGATATCAATTTGTTGGTGGCGTATGAGCATTTTACTCAATGTTACGTGTCGGAGGAGTATTAAAAGCTTGTGAATATTAATAAAGCGAAAGCGAGTTTTGGAGTGTTGGGCATCGGTCGAGTTGTTTAAAAGACTTGGGAGCCGGATATGGAACTCCGGAGCGAGGTAAGTCTCATTTCTAACCTTATAAGAGGGAGTTAACCCCATAGGTGAACTAAATTATTATATGTTTCTATTTGTGGGGGATACGTACGCGCGAGGTGACGAGAGTCCATACGTAGTTACAAACTATGCCTTTGTCCGGGTAGTTTTAGGCTTACATCATGCCTTGTTAATATTGTTATTGATTTATGTTTATTGTTTGCCTTGAGAAAGAACGGGATTGAGTTTGCTTATTAAATGTTTTAAAAGAAGTTGAAATTGAGGAAAAATTGGGATCTTAAAATTTTTCATTGAAATTTCATATTTTGAAAAGAATGGAAGAATACTATAATAACTTAATAAATCTATGTGTAAACGCGTCGCATGTATGATTCGCGAACGGGATAATTCTTTTAAATTCTTATTTGACCGCGTCGCATGTATGATTCGCGAGTGGGGTAATTCTTTTAATTTTATATTTGACCGCGTCACATGTATGATTGCGAGCGGGGTAATTCCTTTAAATTTATATTTTACTGCGTCACATGTATGATTCGCGAGCGGGGTAATAGATTCATCTATGATTCGCGCCGTTCGACACTCAGCAATGCATAGTTTACATTTATGTTTGATCGGGCCGAACGTCCTCGATGGTATTTGTTTGTGATAATAGAATTGGACGTCCCTTTTGTAATTGGTATAAATTCATTGTTTGTGTGATTACATGTTTTAAAGGATGGAAGTGATTTAAGCTCTTAATTAGGTGGAAGACTTGTTCAGTTATTTCTTGTTCTGAGTCATATGTTATATATCATGCTTAATTAGAAGTTCATATTATCATATTATTGGACCACTAGTAAGTGTCAGAGTCGACCTCTTGTCACTACTTTTTCGAGGTTAGACAAGATACTTATTGGGTACGCGTTATTTTCGTACTCATACTACTCTTGCTGTACATTTTGTTGTACAAGTACATGTATGGATAGTGGCTTTGTGGGCACAGTGGCGTAGTTGATACAGGGACTTAGGTGAGCTGCATCTTAGACGACGATCAGCAGCCAGCAGAGTCTCCTTCAGAGTACTTGTATCTTCTTTTCTGTCCAAATTTATATTCCGGACAGTTATTGTATTTTATTTTACTTCCTAATAAATGCTCATGTACTTGTGACACCGGATTTTGGGGCGACTATGGGTTGCACTACAGTGACGTTGTTGTAAAAATGTTATTATTTATTCTGTAAATTCAACATTTTACAGTTTAATTAAAGGAAAGATGAAATTTTCAAAATAATAAAATGAGAACAGAGTTAAGTATTTATTGTTGGCTTACCTGACAGTGGTGTCCGACGCCATCATGACCTTAACAGATTTTGGGTCGTGACAATAACTATTCTTAAATGTAGTAGAAATTTAATTAAATGACTATTCCTAAATAGTAGGGAATTAATTAAATGATCATTCCTAAATAATAAAAAATTAATTAAATTACAATCTTGTCCGATGTAAATTCAACTTTAAAAAAGTAAAAAACGCGAACGATATTTCACTAAAGATCTTTGTGCTTTTAATATAATATAAAAAATAAATATAAATATAGATAGATAGTCATTAAAGTTCTATATATTGTAACAAATGATCAGTTCAATTAAAGGAATTAAATGGGGTTGGGATTCAAAAGAGCATGGCAATAAAACCTGGAGCAGAACGTGATAAGTTTGACGTAATACTATTAGCTAAATAGTCTAATACTGATGGTAAAATGTCGTTGCCAAGAAGATAAGACAATTCGATAAAGACATCTTGAAAAGGGAATATGTGGTAATGCCACAGACCAAGCGTTTCCTACATTCTCCGATCATTTGCAATGGCCATCATCGAGGGGAGAGTTAATCATTAGTGTCGGCCGAACTCAGTACTTCCAAACTCTATATTTATCTTATTGAATATAGTTAAAATTATTATTTTAAAATTTATTAATACTTAAACAAACTAAAATTTAAATTCATAAACTTTAAATTCAAACTTCGTGATGAACCATCTTAATAAAAGTTGTACGACAAGCACAACAAAAATCTTGGATAATTTGTCATGTGCACACTATCTCCCACATATACTGACTACAAATTTTGTTATTCACATCCGAACATACATGTTCATTTGCAGAAATGATATTGTTTTTGTACCCAAAAGAAAAAAAAAATGAAGAAAAAAATGATACTAGTATTTTGGTCCAAGAATTATATGTACTTGATTCTAATGATTTTAATATTTTATGTTGAAATATCACATCCACAGCTTCCAATTTTTGAGGGAAATCTTAAGTTTTCGGCAAGTGCTTAATTATTGGTAAGCGGGCTTTATAAGTCATCAACCGACGTTCTCATTTGTTTGCATTTAATGGAGTTACAAATCTTAATCATTCAGTCTCGGATATTAAGTGCGTTTGTTTTTAAAGTCTGTCGCGCTCCCTTTTTTCTCGCGAAATCGGGTTTCGACATTTCTGAGAAGACTCCCTTCCTTTTGGGATGAGATATGAGATTTGAAGAGTCGCCACCTAACGGATTAAAGTGCATTAGGGCACCTAGAGTAATTAACTCATGAAACTAATTTGCATCACCAGAAATCAGGTAAGTGCTTGAAATTACCTTGAGGGAAAGGTGTTAGGCACCCCTCCAGATCCACAATGATGAGTCTCACCCGAACTTGATTAAGCGAATTAGTCTTTAAAGGAAAATAAAGTAATTTAGACAACTATTATTTTAAAATAGGAATTAAAGGAGTCCTAAGTTTTTTAGCCTATAGGATTATTTACATGCAATACTTGGTAACTTTCCCCAGGTTGGGGTGCTACACATAGTATTAGCGCACATATCATCATCTCTTTTACTACCCAATTACTATCTTTCAGTTGTTACTTAAGTGTTCTAGTAGCTTCTAACTCGTGCCTTATGCATGCGCTACCCGTCCCTTACCTATGGTCTTGGAGGTGTTTAGGACCTCTATTTAAGGTGGTTCTAGACTGACCTAGGTTGCTTAAAATGAGAAAAAGCTAGGCGACAAACAAAATTCAAATAGGACTATCACAGGAGAGCAACTAAAGGCTCATGTTAACCTCCACAAATAGTCAACAAATGCACACGGTTCAATCAACAAATTTCATTAATTTAGGATCCTATACGCAGGATATCTAGATGAACAGAAACAGAATGTAGAGAAGCAGTTTGTTTAAGGCGAGTATTGGGACCTATCAATTTGCCTACTGATTTTGATTAAGTTCTGAATCTAGGAAAATTTCAAGCAGTGAGAGATCACAATTTTAGGCCCAGAATTCTTAATAAACCTACAGGTTTGCCCAAGTGATAAGCAGAACAGGATCCTATAGGCATGGTATCTACAACTATTAATTATAGACCTATAACAACGAGTTACTGATTTTAACAGACAACTTTTTATCTCTTTAGATTCTATAGGCATGCTTTCTACTTTTGAAGAATTAGTTAACTCCTATAGGCCTGATTTCTAAGTGTTAAAACTGATTACAAGCATGATTTCTAAACTTACAACTGATTTACTCTATAGGCATGATATCTATTAGTTTAAATCCTATAAACATGATTTCTAGGTTTTGAAACTGATTCCTTTTATTTCTGTAGGCATGGTATCTAAATTGAAACCGATTTTTTATTTCCTATAGGTATGATATCTATTAATCACGTTGGGGCAAAATTTTTAAAGAAAATTTTCAGGAAAGTTTATTAGCTCAAACAAATAGAATCCTATATACATGGCCACTAATGCACATTGAGATTGGAAATATGTGTAGATACTAAGAACATGGATTTTAATACAGAATTATCCAAAAAAGAACTATAGACAGTGTCTCTAATATGCATGATCACAAACAGTCAAGAAAACATCTTATAGGCAGAATTTCTAAACGATTAGTAACACTCACACAATTAACACAGTAACCCAATAGATAAGATTTCTACCCGAGTTTTGAACAAAGATGTATAAACCCCCCAGCTTTTACTAATAACCCAGATCTGTTATTATAGAGATTATTACATTATTACCGCCCAATATGAATGAATTACATAATACTATCCATTACACTATAGGGAGCCTTAACATGCCCAATATTAATGTGGAAACTAGGCCTTCAAGCAAAGCAAGTCTGAAGCATAATGGGATCCATCCATGGCACATAAAATTAGGTTTCTAATGTGTCAAAGTTCCCAAGGGCCTCAGGGACCCCGGGCAATGATCACACCATAACCTCACTTAGAAAACAGTTCATAAAAGATTGGAAGACCAGCCCCAATGCGTCAGAGTTTGGAGGAGTCTCAAGGACCCTAGGCAATGCTCACATTGGGGGTGAAAGGAACCTAGATAACTAAGAGAAGCAATTTAAAAATAAGTATATAGAGGGTAAGGGGGACAATTTTAGAAAATAATTTGATTTTTAGAAGCAAATAAGTTCAGACTACATGGTAGCAAACAGAGCTGGGCCAAGAAATAAACAGAGCCCATGGTCTAAACATAGTAGTATTTATTCAACTAAGTACTCATACTAGTATTCAAAGTGATTAACAAAGAGCAAGGACACTTAAATTAACAGACAAAATTGCAAAAACTTGTTAGTCCAAATCGCACACACAAGTATACATGGTCGTAGCAAGTAATATAATGTTAAATCGAATGTC
>ML378320.1:1623-26901 GCA_005239525.1 Nicotiana knightiana
CCGGACCGGTAGTTAGGGGGCCGGGTGGATTGGGTTAGGGGGGTTTGTCCATTTAAAAAATATAATTCGGTTAACTGGACCGTCAAACCCAGTCAATGAAAAATACTATTGAATCGGTTAACCGGATTAGACCGAACCGGGCCGTCCTGGTTCAACGACTATTTTCTGGAAAAAAAATTTAAAGGCATATGACCGTTGGCAACGGTCAACTTCAAATTTGGCCATTGCCCAACGGCTGTTTTGCAATAATAGCCCTTTTTGGGTAATTTTTTAAAAAAATAACACTTTTAATAATTACTAATTTAGCCCTTTAAAAATTATAAATACACCCCCATGTTCTTCATTTCTTCACTCATCTCTCATTTCACAAACTCAAGTTCTCAATTATCATTCTTCACCTAAATTGCAATCAACTATTTGGCTCTCATTTTTTTGGAATTTAATTTATTGTATTATTTATTATTTGAAGTTTGAACTTCAAACTTTGAACAATTGACGTTTCTTCGTGTTAATATTGGAGTTGCGAAAATCTTCAAATGTTCAATTTATTGCAAAATTCGGTGCACTTTCTCCAACTCTTTCTCTTATTTACTATTTTATTTCTATATTTAATTTTTGCTAGTAGTTAAATTTTTACAATATGTTTAATGTTGCAAAAAGAAGTTTGTAATAAGGTTGCTAATCAGGGTAATCGGGGAAATAGAAAAGGAGATACAAAATATGTAACGATGATTTTAAACATAAGACTGGAGGACAATTAGGGGGGACTGGGACACTTAGTAGACATATGATAATTACTCATCCTATAGAATGGGGCTCTGATTTAGATGAAAATCAAGTAACTTTAAACTCTAGTACTGAAGGACTTATGAAATATGATAAAATGAAGGATCGTGAGGAGTTAGCAAAAATGATTGCTTTGGGTTGTCTACCTTTTTATTTTGCTTCTTCATCATATCTTATTATGCATAATCAAAGGATTTATAATCCTTTATTTAAAGGTATCCTTAGAAGTACTTGTAGATCTAATATATTTAGACTTCATGGACAATATCAGACATACATACGTTATTTGTTTGACCATCTTCCTTGTAGAGTTTCTCTAACTTCTGATATTGGCCATGTTGTTAATGAAAATAATTATTTGATAATTACATGTCATTGGATAGATAATAATTATTATATGCAAAAACTTATCATCGCTTTTAAATATGATGAAGATCAAAGTCATACTGCTATTTTTATAAGTTTTACTATTTGCAAAGTTGTTGAATTTTATAATCTTAATAAAAAAGTATTGTGTATGTCTTTTGATAATGCTTCTAACAGTAATGCCACTATTTCAATATTAAGAAAGCATTTGCAACCACCACTTGAAGAAATTTTTCATGTTAGGTGTGCATGTCATGTTTATAATTTAATTGTTAAAAGTGGACTTGATTTATTTTCAACTGAGATTACTCATGTTAGAAGAGCAGTTGGTGTTATCAAGGAAATAATAGACAATCTAGAATTAGAAAATTTAAGAATAAGTGTACCGAGCATAACCTTAATCCCAGATTCATGCCAGACGAAATTGTTACTAGATGAAACTATACATACTTATTTTTAAAATATTGCTACAAATATAGATTGCCGATAACTGAAGTTGCTAATGCGCATTGTACTTATCCAAACTATATGTTAACAACTAATACTTGGAAGGCCATTAGTTATGTTGTTAAATTTTTACATAAATTTTATGCAGCTACTGTTGAGTTTTCACGAGCATACTACCCTGTTGTTACTATGGTTTTAGTACATATAGCTGAAATTTCTTTTCTACTCTCTGAATTTAAGAAGAAATAAAAAAATAAGGATCCTGTTGAAAAAATACAAGCAAAATTCAAAAAATATTTCTTTTTAATTCCTCTGATTTACTTAATTGGTGTTGTTTTAAATCCTTCTATTAAGATGTCTGATTGTCACCAATTAATCAATGCTTTATATACTTATATGGAGATTGGACCAACTGAAACCCCAGATATATATTATTATATGAACAAGCTAAATGATTATTTACAATAATTATATAATTATTATGCAAATATAGTTGATGATGATGCTTTTAATGTAGGAAATGTTAATCTCACTATGCATTGTACCACTTCTACTGCATCTACTACTATGGATGATGATGAAGGCCTTGATGATTTTAATATTTGGTCTACATTTTCTTCCACTCAAACCAGTAACAGGAACATTGATGAACTTCAATTCTACTTGCAAAAGCAAAAAGAGCATGGCACAAAGGAATTTTCACCGTTGGGATCGTGGCATGAGAATGAAAAGCAATTTCGTGTTCTTTCCGCTATGGCTTGGGACATGCTGAATGTGCCAATTTCAACTGTTGCATTAGAGAGTGCATTTAGTCAAGCAAGACAACAACTAGGAGACACCCGTCACTCATTGGGAAGCAATGCTTTGGAAGCTTTAGTGTGTTTCAGAGATTGGATTAAATCGGAACAAAGAAATCAGGGACATGAAGATGTTGATAAACCAGAAGACAAGGAACTTGGAGATATATTAACACATGGTAACCCATCTAAATTTAACACTCCAGAAGATGGCCAAGAAGTTCATATTGATTATGAAGAATTTATTAAGGCAATGCAAAACCTTTGAAGTTCTGAATTTATAATTTTATATTTAATAATCAGTTTTAGTTATTGTTAAATGTAAACTTTAATTTGTAAGTTTGAAATAAAAAAAGAACTTGCAAATTATAAGTGCAATTTTTTGTCATCTTCATTGTATTCTATTATCTTAAATTCATAATAAAATATTCAAATTTTCAAATATAAGGATTTTAAAGTCTTTGCATCATTTTATTTACACACATTTTGTATAAGATTATTTTTTTGTTTTATATTTTTACTATATATTAATATAAATTACGATAGTTATACAAAATACAAAAAAAAATAACATTAACCCGGCCCGACCCCATGGACCCGTAAACGTTTCAGTTAAGTTTTTACCCGGATGGACCCGGACCCTTAAGGTCGGTTTGAAAAAACCAGTAACCGGCCCGGATTGGAAACCGGCGGGCCACCTTTTTCCTCAAGCCAGACCGACCAGGACCACCCATTAAACACCTTTAGTATTTAACTTCTCGAATAAATCCAGCTTCAATGAGTTTGTTAACTTCGGTTTCAATCAGGGGAACCAAGTCCGGCCTAAAGCGCCTTTGAGCTTGCTTAACAGGACGAGCGTCATTCTTGACCGTAAGGTGATGGACTACTCCTTTAGGGTCCAAGACAGGAATCACTTTGTAACTTCAAGCAAGAACATCCCTAAACTCCTTGAGTAACTCAATAAAAGTTCTTTCTTCATCAACTTCTAGTAAGGTACTTAGGTAGGTGGGGCTTGGTTCTTCATCAGTGCCAGGGTTAACTTTTTTTAAAGCATCAATTGATGCCTTCACCCCTTCTTCAATTTCGCATCTTCATCTTCATCTTCTTGAGGGTCCCCCATCGTTGAAGGATATGTGATAACACAGTGAAACATCATCCAATTTCTCGTCATCCTCCATTAGAGATAAAGTACCATGCCCGCCTTGTACAGTAATGAAGAACCCACACTATCTGCGTCTTCATCACGTTCTTTAGTGTAGACCACAGTGTATGACTTCACCTTCAGTACTTCTTGACATGAAACCACAAGTTTTGTTTGTCGCCTCATTCTAGAAGGAACCAAACTTTGGAAATCCTTAGAGATCCTCTAAAATTTGGGCGAAACGGATATTCTTATGCTTTGATAATTTCTCTGGAAACTATTCCCCTTCTTTAATGGACCCAATCTCTCAAACATGGAAGTTCTCATAGTTGATTTTTCAAGTCGATCAAAGACAGAAGGATTGTTAGAAGCGGCAGATTCATCTTCTACAGTGATATAATTGATGCTCGCCCTTCTGATGGAGAGGCGCACGGGTTAAAGTTGCTTGTATCCCAAAACATCACGTGGTTGTCTCGTCGCACCTTCCAATGGGAGCTTTCCTAACTTTGACAGCTCATTGGGATTGTATCCAGCTTTTGCAAATAACCTGTAAGTGTTACGATCAAACCTTCATATGTTCCCTTTATAGGGAGTGTCACATTCTGCAAACAATTTTGGGCCACAAACCCTGCAAGCAGCATTGAGGACAACTTTACTGCCTCAATTCCTTTGACCGGAAGAGTTAACCCCTTTAGCATGTTAGTTTGGAGATTATATGACTCACTTCATCTTTCTTCTTTTTAGGGACATATTGGAGCGGAGGAGTAACTTTCTTTTCGTAAGACACAATGTTTCCTTTATGAGACTTATTTGGGTTAGGGTGTACCTTCTCAGCAACAGCTTTGGTTTTGTCAGCAACCACCTCAGCTCTCTTAGCCTTGGACTCGTCATCCTTTTCATTCATGACATCATCAGCCTTTAGCTCCTTCACAATGCGGTTCTTCAAGTAGAACTTTGCATCGGCGAAGTGTGACTCAGCCTTGGTGAATGCCTCGTCATCAGCAATTATCTTCTTCTCGACTTCACTTTCGCAGTATTTCAAACATTGATGGTAGGTAGATGGAACCACTTTATTCTCATGTATCCAAGGCCTTCTAAGTAAGATGTTGTATGAAGTCTTTGCATCGATCACATGCAACCATGAGCTTGATTGCATATCTTCAATGGTGATTCCCAACATGATCGTGCCTATGGCTCTTTGGCCCCCTTGGTTGAATCCTTCGATCATCATACGACTTTATGAGAGTTCATTCATGGGAATACCAAGTTCTTTCACGGTGCGAATTGGCAAGATGTTCACTGAGGATCCTCCATCAACCAAAATTTGATTTACCCTTTCATCACGCATATATCCAACCAGGCACAATGGGCGGTTATGAAGAGTGTCACCTAGCAGAAGATCGTCATTTGTGAACTTGACTTTTTCCTCGCACGTGTTAAATTCTTGAGGAATAGACTCAAAGAGATTTTCTGAATATGGTGCCAATGGTAGGTCATCACCCTTTTCTTCCCCTTTGTCATCATTATAACAAGAGGCCTCAATACCATCACAAAAAATCTTCATGTGGAACCAACATGGCAAGAAATCCTCCAAGGTCACTGGATGTCATGGCTTTTGAGGATGGTGCACCTCCACTTTTGCTTTCTTCAAATGCTTAACTGGATTCCATCTCTTTGGTATTTTCACCATTATTTTCCTTTTTGGTTGTTCTATTGATTCTTTTCATGGGCTACTTTTGTGGCACCTACGACGAGTCACCAACGTCCAACCTTCATCATCATCAGGTTGATCGTGTTCGACTTTGTTGTTCTCCAGTAATTCTTCATCTTTACTTTCTTTAAAACTACATAATTCATCTGGACTGAATGAGCCAAATGTGATTGATACTTGGTTTGTGCTTTCTTTCTCATCTTCAAGCACGATCTTGTTTTCTCGATCCAAGTCCATAACTTTGTCCTTGAAGACAAAGCACTTCTCCAGAGGGTGGCTCATAAGTCGATGATATTTGCAGTAATTTAGGTCATCAGTTTTCCCAGCTTCATTTGGTCGCTTCATCTACGGAAGCTCAATGAGATTTAACTCGAGGAGTTCTTCGAAAATGGCTGGTACATCAGAATCCAGCAATGGGTACTCTTTCTCTTGCATTTCTTTTAGAGTCAACTTTCTACTTGGCTTATCTTGAAAAGAAGTGGATTTCATACTCTGCTTCTTGCTAACCTTCATCGTGAACTTCACAGGTGATGTGTTGACATTCATAGCTTCTTTGCTTTCAGACTTAGGTACGAACTTTCCCCACTTCCTGACTTCTCGCTTGTCATTCCCTTCGCGAGGTTCATAGATGGGCAGCCTTTCATTTCCAGTGGAGGCCATCGGATGAGACAGGGATAGCCTTATCGGATGAAACTTGTCTTGGGGGAGAATTACTCTCTGGAACCTCTGGGCACTAGGTTGCTTAGGTCTCACAATTCACGAACAAACTTGGTAGAGTTCGTAGGATTGGTACGGAGACGTCTGTACTTATCTCTCAGAGGCTATGAAGTTAGGAACAATTTCACTTCTATTCTACTCTATCGTGAGAATTTATTCTACCATGGATGATTGAACTTGTCTATTCTCATCCTCTCACAAATCTCGGCAACGCACAAAGCGTCTACAACCGGACAGGAGATGAAGCCCCAATGATAGCTACGGTTAGGGGAAGAGATAGAAGCAGAGCTCAGTCTAGGCAAAAGAGTTATGCTGATCGTAAGGTTCGTGATGTGGCATTCATGGTTAGAGAGAGGGTATTGCTTCGTGTGTCGCCCATGAAGGGTGTTATGAGGTTTGGAAAGAAGGGTAAGTTGAGCCCTAGGTATATCGGGCCGTTTGAGATTCTTGATAGAGTGGGGGAGGTAGCTTATAGACTTGCGTTGCCTCCAAGGTTATCCTTATCTCATCCGATATTCCACTTGTCTATGCTCCGGAAATATCATGGTGACCCGTCCCACGTGTTAGATTTTAGCTCTGTCCAGTTGGATAAATACTTGACTTATGAGGAGGAGCTGGTAATCGTTCTAGACCGGCAGGTTCGTCAGTTGAGGTCTTAGAGTTTTCCTTCAGTTCGAGTGCAATGAAAAGGTCAGCCCATTGAGGCAGCAAGTTGGGAGTCCAAGTCGGACATGCAGAGTAGATATTCACATTTTTTTGCCAATTCAGGTAATTTTCTATGTTCGTTCGAGGACGAACGTTTGCTTTAGAGGTGGAGATTGTGATGATCCAAAGGGTCATTTTATGAATTAAGACTCCGTTCTAGGCTTATTAGCCATAAAAAGACTAATTTTAAATACCTCGATTCGCGTGCGCAGTCCAAACGTGAAATCAGAAAGCTTTTATGTGAAAATATGAGAAACAGTGATTTCTAGAGTTAAAATTTGATTATAGTTGGCTTTGGTCAACATTTTGAGTAAACGGACCCGGATCTATGTTCTAATGATCCCGGGAGGTCTGCAGTAAAATATGGGACTTGTTCATAAGCCCGAAAATGAATTCCGAGGTCCCAAGCCTTAGAAATCAATTTTTGAAAGAAATTGCTTTGCTTAATTATTAATGAAATAAAGAAAAGAATTAATGTTTGAAACCATTGGTATCGGGCTCGTATTTTGGTTCCGGAGCCCGGTACAGATTTGTTATAGTATTTGAATACTAACTATGAAGTTTGGTGAGAATCAGAGTTTATTTGACGTGATTCGGACGTCCGGTTGAGAAATAGTGAAATTGAAGTGTTCTTGAGAAAAATAATGAGTTTTGAGGTTTAATTCATAGTTTTACATGTTATTTTCATGATTTGATCACACGAGCAAGTCCGTATGATATTTTTAGACTTGCGTGAATGTTTGGTTTAGACCCCTGAGGGCTCGGGTGAGTTTCGGCTTGGTTTGGATTGTGTTGCGCTCGTTTTTCTTATGTTTCGACGCCGTTTTTTCAAGCATAAATGATATCATATTGAGCAAATGAGCTCCGATTTCTGTTTTGAATGAAGTATTAGATTCGTATCGTAATTATGGATCCGTAACAAAAAGAATAATTGAATTTGGACATCGTATGAGGATTTTATGGTCATTTTACTAAGAATTAGGTTGCTAGATTTTTCAGATTAATTACGAAATTGTCACTGACGACGTATTTAAAATCTGCACTATTTGCAAATATTAAAACCTACATATCTCCTTCATTATAAGGTCAAATTGAGTGATTCAAAAGTCTAACTTGACTAGAATTTCACAAGGAATCCACTGGAGACATAAAAATCGAGTTTTGGGATCGTTTGGTATGAGAAACGAGGCAGAATAGCTGGCAGAAAAATATATAAAACTATGGTTTGTTCATTTGGTCGTATTTTGAGTTGGGGATCTTGGATTTGGGCGATTTTAACCATAGGGATTGGGGTAAGTGTTCTCTACTCGTTTTTTTTTTTTTGTTATATTTAGATTACTCAATATTTTTCATCTCTTTTAAATCAAAAATCAAGAATTTTCATGGTAAATTGAGAGTTTGGGTAGAATTAGGAAATTTTGTAAAAATTGAATCTTTCCCTAGAATTGGGGTCAGATTTCGAAACTAATTGCATATTCGGGCTCGGGGTGAATGGGTAAACATAATTTGGTCCGAACCCCGAGTTTAGATCAAGCGGGCCCAGGGTCGGGTTTTAACTTTTTTTGAGAAAACTTAGGAAAAAATTATAATTTTCAGTAAAGTTGGTTCCTTTAGCATTAATTAATGATATTAAGTTAATTATGGTTAGATTCGAGTGTATTGGAGGTGAATTCAAGAGGAAAAGCTATAATTGAATAGTGAGTGGCCTGCGAAATTGAGGTAAGTGCTTGGTTTAACCTTGACTTGAGGGAATAGGAATCCTCAACTCAATTGTTATGTGAAATTACATGTGTGTGGTGTATAGGTGAGGTGACGAGTATCTATGCACCACCAAATTGTCTGCTTACATGATCCCTTCCCCGTTTCCAAATTTAATTGCTCATGTTTTAATTGTTTCATGTCCATTGTTGTTTCTATGATTACTTGGCTTGTTAATTTATTGTTAAGGCTGGTTGCAGTTATTTTTGAAAAAGTATTAGTTTTTTCCTTGGTCATATTGTGGTATATCAAGATTGAGCGGGTTGACATTGCTTTCCGAGATATATATGTATTCTTGTTGGTTCCATTTTTGTGATGATATTGATGAGTTTATGAAAGGTATAGTTTTCTGTGTACAAATGTTGAGATAAAAGTGTTGTGAAAGGCTTGGCCTGAATTGTGAAAGCTTTTGATGAATAAATAAAATGATAGTGATAAGGGTGGATAATAATAGTGATAAGGGTGGATAAATGATAGTGATAAGGGTGGACATGGGAAATAAAGTATAGTGACAAGGGTGGACATGTGAGATCGGGTTGCACGTCGCAACAAGACAGTGATAAGGGAGAATATTTATGCTTTTACTGATTTTAATTACAAAGTTTTGGAAACCTTATTGTTTTACTCTACTGTTTTTCTCATATTCTGCACATACGGTTATTTTAAAGTAAAGTTGGAAATTTAGAAATTTTTGCGATATTTTGGTGACAACTGAGGCCTGGAATAGGCGACTGAGTTATTTTATTTATAGTTTCGGTTTATACTTTCTTGTTTGTGTATGTGAGCATGTGATTTTTACTCACCGTATCGTCCTATAAAAATCTCAATAAGTCAATTGATTTTATGAATTTTTGTTGATTTTTCAGTAATTAATTGTGAATTATTTGCATTTTTGGCATATCCATATCTCATCTTTTAAAATTATTAAAATTTGCATCACTATTATCAAGGAATTATGAAGTTATTATTTATAATTAATTAATATAATAGACGAATGACGAGTATTTAACGTAATGTAGTTTTCAATAACTAATTACTAAAAATTAATCATCTTTATTCGGTAAATCATAGATGTAATTAGGAATATATAATTATTTATTTTATTCTTAATTAATATGTAAATAGATGAAAAATAAGGTTTAAAATTAATTGCTAACATTTGCTGGATTAAATTAGATTTGAACTTATTTAGGTTAATTAGTTAATCGATTAAGGAAAGCCAATTTCGGACTTGGGCTTGAAACTACCCAGGCCCAAACCCAATCCCTACAAACTAAAACGATCCAGGCCCAAATGAACCCAACCCGGTGGCCCCCAGCAACCCTCCAAAACGACCCCGTTCTGTTAACTCGAAAGATCTCGGTCGTTCGTGTTCCCAGATTCAACGGCTGAGAACCCACCCCCTCCCTAATATATAACTGTCCAACCCCCCCCCCTACCCTCATTTACATCAGAAGCCTTACCCCCCCCCCCCAAACCNAATCAATTGATTTTATGAATTTTTGTTAATTTTTCAGTGATTAATTGTGAAAGATTTATATTTTTTGCATATCCATAATTCATCTTTTTAAAATTGTTAAGAAATTGCATCGCTATTATCAAAGAATTACAAAGTTATAATCAAGTAAATAATAGACGAATGATGGTTATTTAATGTAATGTAGTTTTAACAACTAATTACTAAAATTAATCATTTTTATCCAATAAATCACAGATTTAATTAGGAGTATAAAATTAATCATTTTATCCTTAATTAATCCATGAAGCAAGGTCAAAATTAGTTGTTACATTTTAATTTAATTAGAATTAGTATTAACTAAATTAAGGATTTTATTTAAGCTTAAGATGTTTAAAAAATCGGACCTGGGCCAAAAGAACCCAGGCCCAAATCTAGTCTCTACAAACACTCACCTGCCCAGCCCAAATTCCCCCTTTAACCCGGCCTGCCCCAACCCCCTCCAAACGACCCCGTTTAGTTTAGTTAATTAAATCCTGGCCATTGATCGAAATAGATCAAACGGCCAGGAACTCACCCCCTCTAATATATAACTGTCCAAACGACCCCCCTACGCTCATTTCCATCAGAAGCCTAACCCCCCAAACTCTAGCCGCCTCCCTTCCCTCTCGTCTCTGTCCCTAAGCAAACCCTAGCCGCCTCCCCTCCGCCGGCCGTAAATAACCTATCGGCGGCGGAGCTTCTCCAATCGACCCCAAATTCACACCAGATGATCCCCACCCTCCCCTCAATCACCTCCCACTACTGGTTTCCCCAAATAAACATCCAAATCTCTTCGATTTTAGATCTAAGAAAACAGAAACCCTAACACATGTTGAAGACGATTCCAAACGGCTCTATAACTCAAACTCACATGAGTCGATGGCTCTTGACAAGATCCGTCGATTCATGTGAGTGGGAGTTATTTTTGGAGGTTTCCAGAGTCTGGCCAAGCTCCGGCAAATCGCCGGAGTTCATCCACACCGCTCCCACGGGTGTTTCCCCCTTTTTCTTTCTACCTGTTTCCTTGTTTCTATGAAGAATCATGAATACGTTATTTGTTTAATCTCTGTTTTTCTTTAATTTTGTTTGTATAACTTTTTTTTCTTCGATTGTTGTTTTCGTTCATTTGTTCATTAGTTCAAGCCCTAAAAAAATATTTCATGTTTAGCAATTAGGTTTCTTGATAATCATGTCCAAGCCTAGGGTTTTATGTTTTCTTCATATATGTATCCATTTTTACTTTGATTCACTGCCCTAGTATGATGGTCACTATATCATTGGTTATCCCTGCTTGTTTTGGTAAATATGTTAGGATTTTTCTGACCGGATTGCTAATTTTTTCTGTTTGTTGGTTCTTTATTGAAGTTTAATTGTGAGTAATCAGTTGATTGACCATGTTTAGGTTTTCTTTATATATTATGCTCAGCTATTCGATCCCCTAGCTTGTTTTCTGTTTTTCAGTTTATTGTTGAATTGATTTCACCCCAACTCATCTTTGATTTAGTATAATCTGATCAGTTAACTATTAATTAGTTGATTAGGTATACGCTTGAAACTAAGATAACCAACGGTGTAATTAGAAAACTAACTCTAGGAACCTAATAACCTAAATTTGAGTTAATTATTTAACCTAAAATCTTAAACAAATCTGAAATTGGTTAATAATTGAGCACCCTTAACTTATTAAGTCCTAATACTAGTTAAGAAGAACTAATTAACTAAAGTAACTAATTAGGGTCAACTAAGTCAAGTTAATAAATAATCCCAATTAACCTAACCCTAGTTACCTAAGGGTAATTCTAGGGACTTTAGGAGGTATTTTAGGATATTTTAGTTAAGGGAATCTTGGGTGTAACAACCCAAGAACCTTCAAGAATCAGGAAATCAGATTTTTGGGGTTTAAAAAAGTAATTTTAAGGGCTGGGAATCTTCTAGAATGAGGGCAGTTGTCCCAAAGGACAAGGGTGACAGCTGCATTTGTACTATTTCGAGCTTATTGGATAAGGAATATGCTGAGCATATCCTATCCCAAATACCCCTATATATACACACACTTTTTACCACTAGGGGGACTCTTTTTTTTTACTACTGAAAAATACAACTCTTTTGACTACTGAAAGATCTGGAAATACACGTAGCTTTTGAGAAAGTTCTCTGCATAGATTTTACCAAAAATTGTTACACACACTTAGACATAATTTTTCACCTCTGAAAAAACAGAAACAAAATAGACTGCAGTAGGAGTGTAAAAACAATCTGAACTTAGTCTATCTTGTAGTTGTGGTTTTCTTTCCTAAAGACCTGGTTTTATTGCTGTCTTTATTCAATCGTTGGTATTCGAAATCATCCTTTTCCGGGCTTCTTTACTGTGGGTTTCTTGTTGTTCGTGGGTGCTGTTTGTTGCTGCTGGGTTTTTCTTCTTCTTGCTGATTTCCATCTCTGCCTGACCTTTATTTGGTCAGGTTTCTTTTGTTATATTGCTCTTCAAGGTATGTAAAACTGAGTTTGTTTTATGAAATATAAAGATCTGAAATCTACTGTCTTTCCTCCATGAATCTGTATTTTTATTTGCTTAAACCTATTCATGTATAAACTTATGTGACAAAGATGTGATGCATGTATATAGAGTATTACATTATGTTTGTTTAGTTTCTAATCTCTGAACTTTATATAAGTCTGCTTCATCTTAAAATTGTCTTTATATGATTGTGTAATCGAGGGATTGTTGGAAAACAGCATCAAAGGGTAATGAACTTAACCTCTAATGGTTAAGTTCATCCTATAAAGATGCTTACATATTGGTCTGGTTCAGGCCCTAGATATCTAGATATTATTATGAAACAGCACTAGGGTAGATGAATTTGACCCTCTATAATGGTCAAATTCACTCCATATTTAGGTGCTTAAACAGTAGCTTATCACCCTTTAAGGGTACAAAATGGGTAATCAACAAGGGCTTTAGAGTAGGGAATCTGAACCTTTCAAATGGTTAGATTCACCCTCTCAAAAATGCCTAAATAATCAAAGTCTAGGAGTAAATATGGATTGAAGGTCCAGGATATGAAAATGACATTTTTGAGTTGAACCTGATCCTCTCATGGTCAGGTTCTTACACCAAAGGAATGCACAAATAATTCTACTTTTTAATAGAGTTTAGCATATCATTATCAGGTTTGAACTTGACCTCTTTTCATGGTCCTGTTGGTCTGGTGGATGCATATCACACCCAATTATTTGGGGTGTTCTACAGGTTGCAAAAGGCTCAAATGCGTAGCCATAAAGAAATCAAGACAAGCAACTAGTTAAAGATTACCATCTCTAGTTTATTTCTTTTTGTAGAAAAATGTAATCTCAGTAGAGATTTGAAAGGTTGTAATTTATCTATTATTATCTTTTAGCATAGTTGTATCTAAACTGGACTGTGTATTTCAATTTCTATTTCGGTCATTCTGATTTTAGAAAGAAAAGGGACATTCCCATGAAATTTTGAATTCATGCGTCTCCTTCTTTGTTCTGGAAGTATGTATGTACTCATATAAGTCTAAATGAATGGGCCTAACTATGCTAGATTCGTCCAAGTCCACTGGACTCGAACGGGAACAGTCAAAAGTCGTTGGCAATGCCCTGGTTGAACGTGAAAAGGTTCAAATATGTAGTTATCTTAAATGTTGTTTTGTTTGCAAACGTAATTACGAGATTCTATAAGTTGGGATATTCAGACTGGCAAGATTTTCATTTGTTTAAAAATCTGATTTCTACAGTTTTCCTTACCTATTGAATTTGTAAGAACAATTGTTTTAGCTCAGACTGAATTTCGCAAATTTATACAAAAATACAAACCTGCTATTCAAAATGCTCTTAAAACTTTCCAGAATTATGACAATATATAGGAGTCAGCGTGTATAAATTATGAAATTAACAGCATGAATTAATGTTGTTTCTGAAATTGGTAAAAAAAACATTCAGCCAAAAATGTTCTGTTACAATCAAACACGACAATTTGGCTTCTTGGAAACATGCTAATTGTGAACTTTAGATCTCTTTTCATTGATACATGTCTTAAATTATTGTGCTTAGCTTCATTTCTTATTACAAAATACACAAACTAGGATGGACAAAGGTGAATAATCGGGGCTAAAACATGGCCATAGCCCAAAAATATATTCTTTTTTAGACTAATGAATTTCACTTTTAGGCAATCCTTTAGGTAGAACCATACCCTTAGCTTGAAATCTGATAAAAATCAAATATTATCTCAAATTACCATAACCTACACTCGGGAGTGGCAACTCATGCCCCCGACCCTCAACTCCAAACATTAACAAAATGTACATAGCAACCACAGGTGCATTTCATGTGACGTGTTTGCCATGTGCTCAAAAATAACAAGTGCACGCTATCGTGACTTGTTTAAGATAAATCCATAAACGTCCTAATTGATTTTAAAACTAAAATGTTATTTCAAATAGAAAAACCTAAAGAAAAATCAAACATCGCTCAAATAGGCACTTTAAAACTGTCATGACCATAGTCTTGACTACGTAATCTACACTCGGGTGCGATAACTCATGTCCCCGTCTTCAACTTCAAATTTTAATAAAAATCACATGTTGTAATTGTGGGTGCATTTCATGTGGCGCAATAATAATGTGTCCAAAAACAAACAAGTGCACGCCATCGTGACTTGTTTCAAGATAAATCCATAAAAGCGGCTAAAAATGAAAAAAGGCTAAAAAGCACAATAGGTTTAGAACATATAAATAATCAGATAATTAGGCCAAATATTAATAGTTAAGCGACCGTGCTATAACCACGGAACTCGGGAATGCCTAACACCTTATCCCGGGTTAACAGAATTTCTTACTCGGATTTCTGGTCGCAGACAAATTAAAACAGAGTCAAAATTTCCTCGGTTTGGGATTTTTAAATATCACGGTGTCCCGGAGCATCATCAAAAATCTGGGTGGCGACTCTGAAATAAATAAATAAATCCCAAATCCAAATAATGTCACTTAAAGTGGAAAAAATCTCTTATTACCCCTTCATTAATCAGGATAGTGGAAAAGGAGGTGTGATAGTGTAGAATTGTTTTTCTTGCTTTATTATATATCTATTGTCACGGGTTAAGTTATAATTGCCCCTCCTTAGCCTCGTCACCAATTCGTCGAGGTTAGGCTCGGCACTTACTCAGTACATGGGGTCGGTTGTACTGATACTACACTCTGCACTCTTTTGTGCAGATTCAGGTACCGGCCAGCAGTAGAGATTTTTAGTAGCCGCTATTCATTATCCGGAGACACGAGGTATATCTGTCGGCATTCGCAGATCCCAAGAGTCTTCTCTTAATTTGTAGAGACTATTTTATATTTCCTCAAAACAGTTATATTATTTCTTTCAGTCATTATTTGTAGTATTCTTTAGTAGTTCGTGAATTGTGACACCAGACCCTGGGGTAGTCTTAGAGTGATTTATATAATTAGTTCATGTCTCGGGTTATTTATTTATTAATTATTTTATATTTGAAATTATTCTTTGGAAACCATTAGATTAAGTTTACTTTAAATTTATTTTATTATGTTTAAATGGATAATTAAAGGAAAGTAGCTACTCGAACTCTAACATTGGCTTGCCTAGCAAGTGGGGTATTAGGCACTATTACGATCCCTAAGGTTCGGAATTTGGGTCGTGACACTCTGGGATCTTGCCATGTTCATGGGTGGATTCTTCTTCCATCAATATTCCCACCCTATCTCTTAGCTTGTCAAATTCTAGCATCTTGATTTTGCATGCACTTGGTTAAGCCAGCAATTGCTTCCGTCAAGTTTGCCAACTGCTCTTCCACAGATGAAGTGTTTGTCACCATGACTTGCATGATTGTTGTAGATGATGGGGAGTAGCATGGATTGTTACACAAATTGATTCTCGAATGGCTCACGCTATACAGTGTAGGTGGGGAGGATCCATCACATGAAGCATAATCATATTCCTTCACAACAGAGTTCTTGGATCCGGAGAGGTCAAGCAGAGCAAGAGTTTTCTTGATCTTTTCAGTAACATCACTTCCTCATTCAGGTGTGTTTGTGAAAGATCTTTATCCTTTTAAGGATGAAGATCCGAAAACAGGGGTTGATGTGAACAGCACTTGGAGTGCTTGTTTTCCTAAAGAGCTTGCTTTGCTTCTCGTAACTGGTCTGAAGCTTCCAAAGGTAACATCGAGGATGCTTTCCACATCAGCATAGAACCTGGAGTTAGTAGCCTTGGTGGAAGTTGATCCGGGGTTGATTTTCTTTGAAACCATTTTGATGTTCTTAAACTTTGGTGATTGAAAAGTTGAGATGAGAGGTAGAGATTGTCCCACTGGGCGTTCCAGAATTTGTAGACAATAAATTTGCATCGAGAAAATAAAATCAAGACCAAAAAATATTGCAACAATCGTAGTATTTTATTTCAAATATCTGAGTGTTACAATCTCTATGAATCCTCTGGTTCTTTTTTTCAACAGTAAATAAAAGAGCCTCCGAGCTTAATCTTGAATTTTATTTTGTTTTATCCAAGTGCTTGAAGCTTGATCTTGATCTTGACGTACTTTTAATCCAAGGCTTGCAGTGAATCTTCGTCTTGATCTTTTAATCCTTAGAACACTTGAATGCTTGTAGCTTTTAGAGAAATATGCAGCGTATGATCCACGAGCTCCCTCTTGCTTCTTGTTATAATTTTTGGTGTCTTTTTTGAGTTATGAAGACCCCTATTTATAGTTGTGGGAGGGAAGAGTTATGATAAGAACAAACTCTTTCCGACCAATCAAATTGAAGTGTGACAAGACTGCATTTGATTGGCCAGAACATGCCACTTGCACATGTGACGCGGTTTCATTGGCCCTTTAATTTGACTTGGCATGCCTTGTCATTTTGACACGTGGAACAATCTTATTGGCTCTTCCGTTTGACTTGTCGAGGCACGTCATTTGACACGTGGTAAAAAGTTGGGCCTCTAGGAAGATGACATTTTGGGCTTAATGAAGTGGGCTCATCACTTTACCTCAATTAAATGGGCTAGCTCAATGGATTAAGACTTATTTATTTAATCCATATATGTTGGACTTATATAACTAATCCAATTATATTAATCCAATAAATTTATTTGGACTAATATATTTAAAACATAATCCACATTATTTTATCGATATAAATTCGATAAAATTTAAATGCTTACCCGTAGTATATATATTGGTACTCCTATACATACACTATTATATATGAGTATTTGATGATATAGGACGTTTATGAATCTAAGATATTTTTCTGGAGATAATTTTATCCATGATCATTGAACTTTTGTGTTTGTGACCCAAAAATCATTTTTGTTTTTTTTTTTATTACGTAAAAATCATTCAACTTTGTGTCCATTATACAAAAGTCACTTTTCTTTCTTTTATTACACAAAAATCATTTTACTTTGCTCTAGTTATCACAAAAGTCACATTTTTATTTGCAAAATCTATTATGCCCTTTATATTATATAAATCTTCATATTTATGTAATACCTTCTATATTATATACTATATAATATATTTTTACCTATGTATTTTATTTATAAATAAAATAACTTAATATTATTTTATTTATTATTTTTATAATATATTCGTATATTTAATTTTTTCTAACTTTAATTTTCAAGATATATTAGTAGCATTATAAAATAACTTTTTTTCAGCAATTCTTTTTTTTTAATTTAATTGACCGATCAAAGTTGGTCGGTATGCCCTTCCGACCTTCAAAATACCGATCACACATTAATGGTCGCGTTTTGGACGGTTATTGGCCATTACGGGTCGATTTTTTATACGATTTTTCCCGAATTTCTAGTAGAATAATTTCTCAAATAACCAATTGCCCAGGTAAATTTCCAAGAAAATATCCCTAGCTAAATTCACATGTAGAGTTAACTAGGAATTTTCCTTCATGTTAACATATGATTTTTTCCTTATTTTTTTTGTTTGTTTACCTGCGAATTTTCTCAAAGAAATGTACTTGACGATTTATTTCTCTACTAATATATATTAAAGTTACTAACAAATTTAATATCGCTACTAATATATTCTAAAATTTAACGTTAAGAAAAAATTAAATATAGGAATATATTATATAATATAGAATGTATTACATAAATATGAAGGTTTATAAAATATCAAGGGCATAATAGACTTTTCAAGTAAAAATGTGACTTTTGTGATAACTAGAGCAAAGTAAAATGATTTTAGTGTAACAAAAGAAAGAAAAATGACTTTTGTATAATGAACACAAAGTTGAATAATTTTCACGTAACAAAAAAAAAAGAAAAATAACTTTTGAGTAACAAACAAAAAAGTTAAATAATCATGGATAAAATTAACTCTTTTTTCTGCCCTTGTAAACCGTAGAGTTCACACTTGGATTTTGATGCAGACTCATGAGAGTAACAACCGTTTTTTCGAAATTTAATTTTGATATTTTAGTGAAAGAATTGGAACATCTAATTAATTATGAATTTATAGGGCACCGGTCCTTTGTTTTTTTTTTAAAACAAAAAAACATTATAATAGTATTGATCAATGTGAAGCTTCAACAATGGAAATGGAGCTTGGATCGAGGTGCAATGCAAGATTCTGGAGAATCTACATGAGAGAAAGAGAGGGAACCGAGAATCTTAGTGGGCGTTTGGACATAAGAATTGTAATATTCCAAAAAAAAAGTGAATTTTTTTTTCAAGTGATAATAGTATTTGAAAATTAGGCTTATGTTTGGACATGAATATTATTTTGGATTGTTTTTGAAGTTTTGTGAGTGATTTGAATAAAAATTTTAAAAAATAATTTTTTCAAAATTCATCTTCAAGTAAAAATTGAAAATTTTATGACCGAAACATTAATTTCGAAAAATTAAAAAAATTCAAAAAAAAAAAAGTGAAATTTTTTTTATGTCCAAACGGGCTGTAATATATACACGTGTGAAAATATGGGAGGAGTCAGTCCATTAGGTTGACTTTCTTTGAAAGCTTAGTCCCTAATTTCAGTTATGCAATCTCTTCAATCTTCATTACACAATTTTCCCATGTGCTTATTCGGTATGTATTTTAATATTTTGAGCAATATACTTCATTCTTTTATTTCGTTCCATTTTAATGCTTAGTTGTATGCACGTATCACCCAGAACCCAGTAGTAGGCATTGTTATCAACTTTTTATATTCTTTCTCTTTATCATTTCGTTCGTTTCTTAAAAAAAAAAAAAAAAATCTTTATTTCGTGATTAAAATGAATAAAGTATAGCATAGGACATTGACGAAACACACAATGTGTACTGCTAATTTAATGTCCCTCATCTCTAAGAAAATACGTCCCTACTAATCTAAACTAAACTAGGTTAAATAATACATCTTGCAAATTAATAGTGGACATGGTAACAAAGCAACATATAAATGTTTCTTTTTCTCATGGCATGAACGCATTAAAAACTACTGTACTATTCTCTCCGGTTCACTTTAATTGATTTTTAGTTTTTTTTGTGATCCATAATATTTGATTTTTTCAGATATCAAGAAGGAATTAATTTTTTTTTTTCAAAGTTGTCCTTGGAGTAAAGAGCCTAGGATTATTTATTATATTTTCAATGAACAAATTAAGGTTAATATGGTCAATTTTATTGTTAGCTAATGCTAAAAGGTTAATTTCTTAATATGTGTGAAAATAACCAAACAATCAATTAAAGTGGACCGGAGGGAGTATTGAATATGGACTTTTCCATATATATACAAGATTTTATACTCATTTACCCGGTTTTGTCTAAGTTTTCATATTTACATGAAGTAACAAACGTTTTTTTACAAAACATATACAAATTCGGTCAAAATTTATAATTTATCTATGACTTAAATACACAGCTTTTGTAACAATATTCGGTCAAAAACTACAATTTACATACAAGTTATATACAATTATGTAAGTTGTTGATATTTTGTATATCGTTTCTACACTTGACGTACAAAATATATACAATTTGTTTATGTCTTCTTTTTCTAGTTTCAAACTGAAATTTCAATCAAAAAACCCTGACTCCTTCCCAAATTGTCTCAAAATTGAGATATAAACTCCAACGGATATTCCCAATCATTCGCAACAATACCGAATCCAAAAAAAAAAAAATTCATAAAATTTAATTTTCGAATTCAAACTTTGAAGCTTTTAATGGTTGTCAATAGAGTTTTTAGTGGATTAACCTAGTTTTCAATTCAATCTAGTCGCTTATAATTAATACTATTTTGTTTATTGATTAAAAAAAGCTAAAAGAACGATAACTAAAACGATTCTTCTCATCAGAGTTAATTTCTTTCTTATTTACTTCCTCGTTTTTATAGGATCTGAAACAAGAACTTTGCTAGGTACTAATCTTCTCTCTCTTTTTCACTTAACATTAGTATTACTTCTTCAGTTAATCCACATGAAGATATTAATATAAGAATAATGATAGAGAGAGAGAGATAGGGAGAGAGAGCGCGAAGAGGGAATTCCCTACTCAATTCCCAATATAAAAGGATACTCATTAATACTAATTTGTATATAATTAATAAATTGTGTATCAACTCGTAATTAAGTTAAAACCTAAACAGCAAGAGTAAATAAGTTTCTAATGTAGTACACATATATAAAAATCCCTATTGAATATTGATTGAATTAAATTTGCTCTATTGTCTTTTTCACCAATTTATGGTGTACTAAAAGCTACGATCAAAAGATAAATTAAACTGGAAAAAAGAGTATGGGGGTTGATCCAAATTAAGTATAGTATTACACAATAATGTCAAATTAAGTATAGTATTACGCAATAGTAATGTCTCGAACCCTGGAGGCAAACATAATGAATGACAAAACAAACCTTTCCCCACATATATAGCTATGCTTTTAAACGTGATAATTACTACTCTCTTTTCAATTGTCTCTTTAGGTCACCCTCATTGAACAAAAATACATAATAAATTCATCAAAGAAAGAAGATTTATATCGAAAATGCTTGGTTTTAATTAAGTTGCGGACATTTTTGGACAAATAAATGCGACTAATAATTGAGAGATTATTTTTTAATTGAACTTTATCTCAAACCTTGATATTATTAATTTTAAAATGGGACATAGCAATTAGTTTAATCATCTAAATGGTACTCTCGATCTCAACTACATTTCTTGAAGTATTTATGTCTCTTTAAAGGTCCTCGGTCTCAAACCCAAACTTAATGTGTATTCTCTAAAATATTTCCAATGGCTAGAATTTATCCTATGACTTCTTCTTCTTCCTCAAACTCATACATGACATCAAAAAGAGAAACATTTACTTTATGGATGAAATCTCTAGTCTTCCATGGAAATGGCTGCACTGTTTTTGATTCAAATGGTCAAATTATTTACAGAATTGACAACTACAACAAAAAGTCTAGCAGGGAAGTCCATCTCATGGATCTACAGGGGAAAGTTCTCTTTTCTCTACGTAAAAAGGTACAAATAAAATAGAGCCTTTTCACTTTTAACCCGCTCCAGAAATATTTATATTATGTAGCCGAAAAATGTATAAAATTTGTATAATTTTTGTATCTAACATACATAAGGTATATATATACAAAAAAATATATAAAAATATACATATTTTTTCGCTATTATTTTGAGAGCGGCTATACAGTGTTATTTTCCAATAAAATACTCTAGGCAGTTCTTTTAACCTAAAAATAGCATGATGAATATTCAGATTAACCTAATTTATGCTTACTAATTGAATGTTTTTACCAAATTTTTTTTTTTTTTCCAGAAATTTTCAATTTGCGGACATTGGAATGGGTATAAGATGGATGAGGAAATTCCTTGTTTTGAAGTAAGAAAAAATGGACATGTACTATGTGGAGAGTTAAAGTACGATATTATTTTTGGATGTGATATTGCTGATTCGGACAGCTATAGGATCGTTGCTTTACAAAGCAAACCAGGCTTCAAGATTGTCAGCACAGAAAACAGACTTATTGCAGAGGTTCGTTAGAATTTTCCTTTTTATTAGTTGAAGCAAATATTAAAGAAAAAGAGTTTATTAACTTCTATACACTAATCCAAGACATATAAAAGATAATGGGTTAAGAGTGCTCAATTGACCACCCTTCATCGAAAAATTACATTGTATATATAGGTAAAATATTAGGGTTTAGCCGTTTAGAAGTATATAACATAATTGATCCCCCTTAAGTAAAATATTAAATTTTAGATGTATATAACATATAATCCTTTGTCAGGGAATCTTTTTCTCTTCTTTCAAATTCGAACGCGCTTGAAAAAATTTCTGAACTGGACACAACATATATAATTTTTGCTTTTACGTCTAAATTCAAGTGGATTTTTTTTTAACAATTTCGGTAATCTTCGGTTTTTGCAGGTAAAGCAAAAGCAGTCATCTTCAAATTCAGCAGCTCAGTTTGGGGATGATGTATTAAGTCTAGTGGTAGAGCCTCATGTTGATCACTCACTAGTTATGGCTATTGTGACCGTTTATGGTTTGATCCGACATATGCTGTGAATATAAGAGAATTATTTTAATTTTTATTTTGCCTGAATATAAGCACATATGTTTTTCTTCTTCTTTATTACTTCAAAAATTATTTACAAATGTAACTAGAAGGATGTGTATAGTTTATTGGTTCATGAGCCAACAATTGGCAAGAGTTTGGATGTACAGAAACCATTTTGATTGCTAAAGGTTGAACATCTTTGACTGGTCCATGCAACACCAATTGTTTCAATACGACGTCGACGCGTAGTTAATGTTGAAATGTATGACGTTATCTGAAATTTAAACTGTTAGCGAATTTACTTTTATTTCCTTTTACATGCAAGTTTTGTTCTTTTTCGTGGCCCAATCACGTAAAAGCAATTCAATAAATAGATGGCGGTGAAATTCTAACGCATGACTCCTTTGCTTGATTTGATACCATGCATAATAAGAAGTGTATAGTGTATATTGGACTTAACTTATTCTCAGTAACTAGCTCATGAAGGGATGATTGTCCAAAACTATACGTGGAACTGTAAAACAAAAAATTAAAAACGCCTTCCAAGACAAAACTAAATAGTAAAGTGGGGTGATTCTTGAAGTGAATTTTTGGAAATATAAATATTTTGTAATTACATTTGTTGTTATTAATTCTAAATACTAATCTCTTAGAGGATCTGTAAACATGTATTCCTCGAACTACGCCCCTGTTATATATGGAGTTGGCAAATCGGAAGGTATATATGACAATGAATTGGCACTTGCCATAATCACATGACACAGGTCAGCAAATCAGAGAAATGCGATCCTTTATGATTTTTCAAAGAGAGAGAGAGAGAACATGTACGTGAGATGAAGGAAGAACACCGAGAAATTTGCCACCACATTGCATGCCATACATACATAGTTGTATGTACTAACGGTATAAAAAAAAACTACACAATCATGCCACTCACTTAAATATATAATATTTTGGTAAAATTTTTAAATTTATTGATAAGATAAGAAAATTTTAATCTATAACGCAACATAGCTTTTGTTTTTAATCGTAGTGTTTGTGAGCATGCAATTTTTAACCTACTATATGTTCCTACAAAATTCAATAAATTAATTAATGATTATAAACCTTGTTGAATTTCAATGTCTGTGTATGAATTATCTACATTACATAAATCACAATTTGTCTTTTAAAATTCATAAATGATTTAAAGTCGCATGATTCGGTGCATGACTTCAATCATTTTTATTACGGAAAATTATTCTCTAAATAATCACATTTTTTAACTAGAAATTTCAACCTTTAATTTACTCAGTAATTAAAATTTAAACTAGAGTTAATCAATATATTACTTGTGATCGATTGAAATAAATAACAACAAAAATGTTGATTATTTGACACAATGTAGATTTAATGATCAATTCATTCATTTTTCCCAACAAAATTGTGAAATTTGTTCCTTAAATGATATGAGTATTAAATCAAATGTTATTACTCTTAATTAATTTATAATTAGACAAAAACTAAGTTAGAATTAATCACTACATTTTTTTTTAATAAGTGTTAGAGTTAAAATAGGTTTAAAATCGGACCTGGGCCAAATTACCCAGGCCCAAACTCCCTTCTCCCTAACACCAGACAACCCAGGCCCAAAACCCAACCTCTTACCCGGCCTGCCGCTACACTACCCAAACGACGCCGTTTAGCTTTCCTTTCACCTCAGCCATTGGATAATTTTGATCCAACGGTCCGGAACTAACCCCTAATAAGTATTTAACTGTTTCAAACACCCCATATCCCAGTTCAGTTCAAAGTCTTACACCCCCCTTTCCCCACCGTCTCTATCTTCTCTAAGAGACCAAACCCTAGCCGCCGTCCTCCGCTGACCGGAAATCGCCTCCGGCGGCGGAGCTTCTCCAATCAACCCAAAACTCGCACCATATGATCCTCACCCTTCCCACAATCACCTCCCACTATCAATTTCCCCAAATAACCATCCAGTTACGAGTAATTTCAGATCTGAAATTTATGGAAACCTTAAATCGTACAATGGAAACTCCAAGCGGCTCTGTGACTCAAACTCGCATGAGTCGATGGCTCTTGATAAGAGCCGTCGATTCATGTGAGTGAGGGTCACTTATGGAGGTCGCCGTAATCCGGCCTAACTCCGGCTAGTTGCCGTAGTTCGTCCAAACCCTTCAAACGGGTATCCCCACTTCCTTTCTACATATTTCTTGATTTGTTAGCATAAATAGGCTCTAGTTATTCACTGTCTTCCTTTGATTTCTTTTTCTTCTTCTTTGATCTGTTCATGTTTTTCATTGTTTAGTTTAAAGTCTCAAATGCATTTAGTTTAAGTTTTTTTATCACCATTTTTTGTATGATTTAACTGTTCAAGTCTAATAATTTGTATGACCAAGATTAGCACTAAGTTTTTATTTCCTTTCTCTGCTAATTTCCGGACATTTCTATCTTGTTAAATTCTGTCAATAAACGAGCATGAACAACTGATCGATTAAATCCCTGAATTCATAGTTTAAAATGTTTTGTTAGTAAAACAACCCCTATTAGTTGTTTTGTTCATGTTTTTGTTGTTTTGTTCATGTTTTGTTTGAGGTCGTCGTTTGTTTTAGCTTTGATTTTTGCTTCCTCTGTTATTAGTCTCAATTAGATGTTAACCTCTATTTAATCATGAGTTAAATGGCGACTCTTAGTTTAGATTGTCTTATTCAAGTAACTTAAACAAACTAATTCCCCCTAGGCTCAAGTGAAAACTTAAACACTTTAATACAAGAACACT
>ML378320.1:27430-43279 GCA_005239525.1 Nicotiana knightiana
CATAGTTAAATAGTGACCCAAGTAAGTAACCCTGGTTACCTAATAGTAAATATAGGGGCTTCAAAGGGGTACATGAGGAATCATATATTAAGGAAGTCAGATTTTAAGGGTAAGGGAGTCTTTTAATGGGTAAGATAGTTCTAGAATAGGGGCAGCTGTCCCAAAGGATAAGGGTGACAGCTGCCCTGTGTACTATTTCAGCTTCAGAAATGGGAATATACCATAGGATACCTCATTCCCAAATAGTCTATAAATAAGACTCCCTTCCCTTTAGAAAGAGGATTCTGTTTTGGGTTTTTGGACACTCTGAAAATTCATTCTACACTCTAAAAACTGTTTCTTTTACTTTACTGAACACTGGAAACAAAAAAATCAGAACAGTTCTTTATCCAAAAGGTCCAAAACAAGTCAGTAGGAGGAGATCTTTTTTTTCTCAAGAACTCTTGGAGTTTTCTTTTTCTGTGGGTCTTCTCAGTTGGTGCTCTTCTTTGGTTTTGCTTCTGACTCTTCTGAAATTCCTCTGGTTTGGGTTTGCTGGGTTTCTGGTTTGTGCTGCTTACATTGCTGCTAAATCTGTCTCTTCTTAGCTTTTATTGTCTACCTAACCTTTATTTGGTCAGGATCTTGGTTATTTTCTCTTCCAAAAGAGGTATGTAACAATGAACTTAAATGAAATTGTTATACTCAGAATCTGTTGTTAGTTTGATGCTGAATGTTTGATTCTTGTTATTTCTTTTTCTGAGATTATGTCAAGGCTGAATCTTCTTCCTTTTTTTAGTCTATGAATTTGAAGTAATATTTAAGTGATAAGATGTTAAGGAATCTGAATATATGTTGTATCATGGGACATCAGCCTCATGTCAGTCCATTAGTGAAATAATCTGCACTTGGATATTGAAACTGACCTTTTCTATGGTCAGGTTCTCTCTATAAGTATGCAGAAAATATGCTTTCAATTGGGTCTCTTTGGTCAATAAAGAGATTCGACAAGCAAATCTCTAGATGGTTTAGGATATTGGCATTAGGGTAGATGAATATGACTTCTTAATAGTCAAATTCACCCCTTAGCAGTGCACAAACATTAGTATGGTTGGCTGAAGTTCACCCCTTTTCTTAAAAGGGTATAAAATACGTAATTAAGAAGGATATTAGAGTGAGGAATCTGAACCTTTGAGTGGTCAGATTCATCCTCTTAAATGCCTAAATGAGCAAGCCTCTATATGGTTTGGGATTATGTTGAATTAGCACTAGGGTAGATGAATCTGACTTTCTAATAGTCAAATTCACTCCATTAATAGTGCATAACAGTAGTTCAGCTTTGCTGAAAATTATCCTTCAAAGGATATAAGTGTGTAATGAGATGGAACTTTAAGAAAGTGAATCCGAAGTAACAAAATAGTTAGATTCACTCCTCAAAAATGACCATAGTAGCCAGAGTGTTTGAATAAACGCTTGCTGCAATCTGTTGCAGGACATAAAGATGACAATTAAAAGGGTCTAAACAAAGTAATATCACTGGGTTTGAATCTAACCTTTTTCTATGGTTAGATTCAATCCATTAGAAGGCATGAACATATTTTGTTCTCCTATGGCATCATTAAGGTTGAATCTAACTCCCTTTTGTGACTAGATTCATCTCACAAAATGCCCAAAGGTCTGTAGTTAATACTGTCCAAGTACTCAAACTTTGGACTTATAATTAAAACACAGGTTTAAGTCTTCGAAGGACATGTTTGCTGGCTTGCACAGGAGCAGCAACTAGTTTTGTTTTCCCTTTCCTTATTTTTCCTATTAGTAAATCCGTATTACTATGATTCAGGATTAATGTAATAATAATAGCATATCTACAGTCTTCTATGTACGTTTCATTTTTTTTTAGTTGTAAATATGGACTGAACTATATATATTTATGATCAGTTGTATTTTTCTTAATTCAGAAACGTTAACATAGTAGTTATGGTCCAGACACGCCTAGGTCACCCGAACTGGGCCAGACTCGTAAACTTGGCCCAATTGAGACTCGCGTCTGAATTCCAGGCTATGGGGCCTGGAATGTTAGACCCGTGAATGGTGTTAAACAATCTGTAACCAATCCTTTTTCCTTCTGTTGTCAATTAGCATGAGAATGTTTTTTTTATCATTCATGAAATTCGCTGTAAATTCCTCGCTACTAAACACAAAAGGGGTTTTTAAATCGATTATAAAAAAAGTAAAAATCCGAATTTTCTTTTTACTGTCCGCTCCAAATGAAAGCAACCATAGTTAATTCAGTTTTTTTTTAGGCTTGTTCTGTCACAAAATTTAAAGGTCCATGAGCTGTATATAAAACTCTTGTTTAGTATATAGGAGTATATCAAACGGTAAAGAAATATTGAACACGTAACCTCACACTCACATTTCAAAATTTGCCTTATTTCTTACCATATAGATGTGACGTGTGTTAGTATGTTTGTTCTTAACCTTTTTTTTATCATGTCCAAGTAACCTAATTAGGATGGCCCAAAAAGAAACCATTAGGGGCTAAAACAGGGCCATAGCCCGAAACACGCCGTCCTTAGTAAACATCATTTAGGCAGTCTTTTCGGAAGAACAAGACCTTTAGCTTGAAACTTGATAAAAATCAGATATTATACCAAAGCTACTCTAACCAACACTCGGGAGCGACAACTCATGTCCTTGTCTTCAACTTCGAACTATAATAAAAATCACATGTTATAATTACGGGTGCATTTCATGTGGCGTAATTATAATGTGTTTAAAAATGACAAGTGCACACCACCGTGACTTGTTTTCAAGATAAGTCCATAAATATTAAAAGTGGCTAAAAAGTGAAAAAGGCTAAAATGCACAATAAGTTTAAAAATATGTAAATAATCAGATAATTTAGGCCAAATATTAATAGTTAAGCGACCGTGCTAGAACCACGGAACTCGGGAATGCCTAACACCTTCTCCCGGGTTAACAGAATTCCTTACTCGGATTTCTGGTCGCAGACAAATTAAAACAGAGTCAAAATTTCCTCGGTTTGGGATTTCAATAAATAAATAGTGTCCCGGAACACCGTAAAAATCCGGGTGGCGACTCTGAAAACTAAAATAAATTCCAAATCTGAATAATGTCACTTAAAGTGGAAAAACTCCCTCTCTACCCTTCATTAATCCGGGGGTAGAGGAAAAAGGAGGTGTGACAGTGTTAATAGATTTGACAATCTTAGTCAGGTGGTTGCCATTCATTTACCACGGTGGTGCCAATCTTAGAACGTACTTCAAATATCGCGTCTCAAGATCCAAAAATATGCGTGTGAAATAAGAAATTTGGATAGCTTTTGTGTCTGAAGTTCTCCCTCCTGTAGTGGAAACTTCAGATAATCGCGTTTGAAATTATATGTAGTGTAAACTTCAAATTGCAACAAATTGCACTTAAGAGTAATTAGTCTGAACTGCAGTCAAATTTTTACATGCTCTTAGGACAAAATAGTCTAAAGAGATGCATTTAAGACTAATTAGTTAGAAGTACAACTACATTTTTGCCTGCACTTAAGATTAATCGGTCTGAAGTAAAAATTGTCTAGAAAGAGAAATTAAATTTTTGAATTTCAACAATCTAACGCACCATTTATTGTTCAAATTTACTCCAAATGTAAAACATAACTTTCAAAAGTCACAAAGAACAAACTTCAATCGCCAATTTATCAAAACAACAAATATAATAAACTCACTTTGCAACTAAAAAGAAGAAAGAGAAGAAGCAATTAAGTAGTAACAAAGAAATGAGCACCATAGCAGTTCACTACCGTTAAAGCGCCTTAAAATTTGCTCACACATACCATGTAAACCGTAGCCACCTCTAATTTTACCGCAACTAAGAAGAAGGAGGAGGAGAAGGGAAAAGCAAAGAAGAAGCAGCTTGTTTGAAGTTATCTTACTTTGGCTATTAGTTAACTTTAAAAACAAGTATAGATTAAAAAAGGGACGATGAAGTAAGGCGCCCGTAAAAATTTTATGAGCAACAATTATCACCATCAATTACCCTTAATGAGATGTGTAAGTATTTCTATGCATGAAAGTCATAAGCTAGCATCTCTCTAGATCAGTGTATATATTCACCTGCGTGTGTGTTATAGATACTAAATATAAATATATTTCAATTATTTAACATGTTCTTGTTGCGTTTATGGTCTTTGTTTATATTAATCGTTGTAGCCTTTAGGATACCTAGATAAACAAAAAAGGGAAATGAACAAGAAGAATAGAGGAGTTATAATCAGTGTTTATGGGTTAATTTCACTGATGATCATCCAACTTATCAGTTATTTCACAAAAATCACTTATCTATTTTTCATCACTTAATAATCATTCAACTTTACCTTTTAACTTAAAATCATTCTAGTTCAAAACCTATAAAATATCCTATAAACATATGACATGACATTAAATTTAATTAAATTTTTTAATTATAGTGCCACATAAGCTTAGATGGACCATGTCCAATTTAGACCCATTTCATCCACAATTCGGTTTGACCCATAACTCAAATGGGTATTAATATTTTGACCATTAGAAGGAAAAGAAGTGAGAACAATTATTTTGAGCTAAAAGTATCTTACTTTATTTGCTGTGTAATAACCTTAATACCACCACGTATAATCTATATCTATATCTATATTATATTAAAAGCACGAAGGCCTTAGCGAAATATCGTTTATCTTTTTTACCTCTTTAAAATAGAGTTCACTCTCGACAAAATAGTTATTTAGTTATCTTACTATATATAGTATTAATCATTCAAATTACTTTCCTAATATTTAAAAATACTCATTTAATTACTTTCCTATTTAGGATCTTGATTTAGAAAAGTGAAAAACACATTCCTAAAATACCTACAATAAATAAATGAGAAAAGTACGTTTTAGGGAAGGAACTAAAATGTCTTCAATTCCTAAAATCTTAAGTTAATTAAAAGAAATATATATATTTCAAGAAGGAATCAAATTAATTTACATTCTAATATTTCCTATACATAAATAGAAAAGAACAATACATTAAAAGGGAACTCTTAATTACTTTTGTTATAAGAAATTTTTCGGCAACTTTGTCAAAAAAAAACGTACTATCCATTTTTCCCCCTTTTTTTTTTTTTTTAACTTTTCTATTTTCATGTTAAACTTTGAAATGTTATATTTTTACTTTGATATATATAATATTATGTAATCCATAAATATAATTATTTAGGAAGGGATTAGGTGGAATGATCAGAGTGTTCCTACTTTCTCATGTGGTTCATAAGTTAGAGTTAAATGAAAATCTTTGAGGTGAGAAGAAACATAAGACTCAAAAAAATGAATTAAATTGGGAGTGTCTTGCTGGCGGCCTACAAAGATTACTGAAATATAAATCGGTTTATCTAGATTATAAGAGTGTATGGGTGCATGCTGAATAAATTTGTTCTTTTTGTATATATTTTTATTGATTAACACAATACACATGTGCAACGCACGTATACTAAAAACTAGTTTCATTAAAAATATGAACAGAACTAGCACAGAACAAGTTTTTTTGCATCCTTCGCATCATTATATAATTTTTTATGAAGTTAAAAACTTAAAATATTACCGTATCAATCTCAGACAACATATACATGTATCACTAACAGACAAGAGCATCAAACTAATAAGAATCCATTTTCACAAATTACTATTCCATTAAAGTCAAATGTTACTTATTAAGCAATAATAATAGACAAAAATACTGCTCAGCAAGAAACACCTATAATGAAATTGCACAATGGAAGTTGTCAATACACACCGCAATCATAGACAACCTATAGCGATAGTTTGGACAAAAGAAAGAGACAACATATTGTGTTATTGACCGCAAACGTACAACCAAAACCTAAATATCAAAAGATCTAAATTTTTTAAAAATTTCTTATACTTCTTTTTCTACAAATTAACCACAAAATCAAACTGCTAGTCCAGTTAATTGTTCAAATATTAATAACCCATTTTGGTTATTGGTCAAATCGAGCTGAGGAAGAAATGGATCTAACTTAGATATGATCTATTGAAGCTTATGTGGCATTATTGTTAGATTTTTTAATTAAATTTAATGTCATGTCATATTTTTTTATTGGATATTTTGTAGGTTTTGAACCAGAATGATTTTTAAGTTATAAATGTAAAGTTAAGTAACTTTTAAGTGATAAATAATAGACAAGTGACTTTTATGAAATAAAGAATTAGTTGGATGACCTTTAGTGAAATTAACCCAGTGTTTTAAAAGACATTTTTCAAGGTGAGCCCCGGGCAAAGTGTACCAAAAATGTCATGGGGCGATGGTGTGAGGCGAAAGTCTCAAGAAGCGTCGCCCGACAATTTCGGGCATTTGAGGCGCATTTTTTAGTGAGGAGTAAGACCAGAGACTTTTAGAAATTAAAATAAACTTTGTTGAATAAGTCCTTCATATAATATTCAATTTCTCAAAAAGTCAGTTTGGTAATTACCTAAAAGGTTTAAAAAGGAACTCAAAAGTATTAATTTTAAAAGTCAAGACTTTTTTTTATTGATTAAAGCCATAATTCATGGTCTCTCCTAATTATTTATCTTGTCTGCTAGTCTGCTAATATCTTCCAAAAGCAACGGATATTTAATTTTTTTACAAATACAAAAAGAACTTCATTCTTCTTCATAGCAGCAAGTTCAAAGTTCAAATTTGTAGGTTAATCACCCTTTTTAATTTGTTTCTCTATGTAAAAAACTTTATTTTTTTAGACTCAAGTTACTTGTGCTTGTAAGTAGCGTATATTAGATTGTTTTGATTATTATTTATTTTTTTTGTGGGGATGCATAATGAAAAAGAAGAGAAGTTATAATCAATGAATGTTGTACATAAAAAAATGAATGAGAAATAATTATTTATATTTTAAATATATGGCATGCACCAAATTTACGTCTTTCTTCCTCCATTACTATTTACATTTCTTTTATGCATTGCAGACATAAAACATAAGTAAGTAATTAAATTGATGAGAAAAAACAGAATTCCAAATTAAAAATATACGTATTTTTATGAAGGGCATAATGGGTAGTGAAAACAAATAAGAAATGTGTGAAGTATCCATAATAATACCCCGTTCTGGATGCCTTTTGTTTGGAGGATTAACTGTACCCATAAATATAATGAAAACTCTTTGATTTCCCAAACTTCTTATTCTAGAATCTTCTTAAGAAAAAGAAATACTGTAATTTGAAAGAAGAAAAACAGTAGGATTACCATTTTTAAAATATTGGCTTCCTGTATAATTATTTCATTTTTTATTTTTTTTTTTGTTCTGTAAGGCAAAATTTCCGTTTCTTTAGAAGGAATGATTTGAATTGGCCCGCCCAAAAGCGAGACCGTCTATATAAAGCTGAGCAGTCATACACAATTAATTCAAGTCAGCTTTTTAACAGATTCTGTAACCGTCAAAATACAACAAACACCCCAAGAAAGAAGAAGAAAAGACTCTTCGTCTTCTCCATGGCCCCCAAGAAAAGGGCAATAATGGAGTCCTCCGCCATTGTTACTCGTAGTGGTAAAGCCAAATTGGTCTCTGATCCTCAACCACCCAATTCTAAAAAGCCCAAAACAAACACCTCTGGTAAGAGCGGCGCCTCTTCTTCAATGGCGTCGAAGAAAACTGCTAATACAGAATCCTCTGCATCCGCCATTGTTGCCAGAATCTCCACTCGCCGCGGCACAGCCATACTCAACTCGCCTCCTGCTGAGACTCAACAACCCAAGTCCAAGAAAAGGGCAAATGCTGAGCCCTCTGCTATTCTGACTCGCCGTGCCAAAGGCAAAGCCAAATTGGAGTCTGAATTGCCTTCTGTTGATACTCATGATTCCGACCTGTCTATGACATTAACGAAATTAACCACCTCTGAAAACAGGGCCTTGTTCTCTCCGGCGCCCAAGAAAATGGCAAATGTGAAAGGCAAAGCAAAAATGGAGTCTTCAACTACTGTGACTACTCGCAGCTCGGCTCGCATTGCCAAAGGCAAAGCAAAATTGGACTCTAACTTGATTTCTGCTGAGATTCAATCACCACCCATGTCCAAGAAAACGAAACTAACCATCTCTGAGGGTAATGCCCACTTCTCTCCGGCATCCAAGAAAAGGGCAAATGTGCAGACTTCAACTATTTCGACTCTCAGTGCTAAAGGCAAAGCCAAAGAAGAACCACCCAAGTCCAAGAAAGCTAAAACCGCCAACTTTGACGGAAGTGCCTCGTCCTCCACCATCTTGACTCGCCGTGGCAAAGCCAAATTGGGTTCTGATTCGACTGCTGCTGACCCACTACCACCTAAGTCAAAGAAGGCTAAAACCACAACTTCTGGGGGCTATTCATCGGTCAGAATTAGGGCAAGTGTGGAGCCTTCTTCTACCAGAGTGACTCGCAATTCTAAAAGCCATTGAGGGAATTACTGGATATGGAAAAGGTTATTTTCTGATAATCTCAAATCATGAATCTTTCATTAGTTTTAGTTTTAGTTTTAGGCTCTATGGATTTAGTCTAATTGGGAGTATTAGTTTTGGGTTAATCGCAAATGCTTTGATGTTTTCCATTTACGTACTAGTATAATCATTCTTTACTCTGTTGGTTTTTTGTTCATCTTTTGTAATGCACATTTGGAAACAGAGTATGAAATAAGGAAACCATAGATTTGATTCAGCTTTAATTTCCTTGATTATAGTTTTTACTTTCTGTTAATTGCTTTTGTCTCGCATCTTAATTAGTGTTTGGTATGAGATATTTTCATACTCTCTTTTAATTATTTGCAGTATCTTGTTAATTGTCCCAAAAAAAAGGTCCAGCTCATAAAAGACCAAGTTAGGAATTAAGATTGATTGTATGATGAAATGGATTAATTTTAAGGGGGTCCTGGATTCTGGTTTTATACGCATATTTTGAGTTAGATACACTTTTCTCAGATTTGTAATAAAAGCATATAATATTTCTAAATGCATTGTTATATCAGTTTTGCAGTGTATGAGTTCATACATTACAAAACAAGCATAGCTAGTCTGAGTAAAACTAAACAATCTACCTCCTACCTCCTATTGGTTCTTCCATCTAGCAGTCTAAATCTATACATGTAAAGCTAGGCTATGGATTGCATATTTAAAAGATCAACTTCTGTAGCTGGTTCCTCATATCGCTCGTGCCTCTGATGTTACGTACATTATTGTTTCTTTTTTGATATTATTGTCTCTCTTGTTGAGCGGAGAGTCTTCGGGAAACAGTCTTTCTACCATTTTCGGGTAGGGGTAAGGTCTGCGTACACTCTACTCTTCCTAGACCCCACTAGTGTGATTTTACTGGGTATGTTGTTGTTGCAGTAGCTGTTCTTCCTTTAGCTTTATGCACAGCCCATGTCTGTCCCATTGAAAAACTGCATTCCCCAAAGAGGTGATATGATATCTGAGACTTGAGACAGTACACAAAGTGATTGCACATTGATGATACCCCATTTGCCAAGTCTGTCTCTAGTAGCAAGCTTCCCGTGACAGTGCAACCATATTGCCCCCAATATCTTCTTTACCATCTGAGGCCTTTTACAGATGTTTGTGAATGTTGTTTCCTTATTCGTGCTTGTGTCAAAAAGGCTATTGACCAAATCCTGTCCCAAACTTATTAGGTATCTTAATTCACTTGTGTCTGTGTAAAGGAGAAACTACTTGAGAAATTGAGACTTTAATTAAGGATAGAAAAACCTTATTTGTATGTATGTATGTACGCAGCGAAAAAGTATTGACTCTATTGCTAATTGTTGCTATGATGAAACATCCTTCAACAATGCAACAACTAATGTGTCAGCTGATGGGCTAATTAATTTTGTAGATAATCATCCATCTTGTTCTTATTTTCTACATCTTAAGAAGATTTGTCAAATTTCATCTCCTCCCCATTTAATAGCTTGTTTCGTCAAGCTTATCAAGAGCCCAAAAGTACTTTTTTTTCCCCTCAAAAGTATTTTTTTTCCTAACTTGAGGTGTTTGACCAAGTTTTTTTTTTGGGAAAAAGTGTTTTTGGAAAGAAACAGAAGCAGTTTCTGAGAATTAGAAAAAAATAGTTTTTTCCCAAAAGTAGAAGCAGAAACAGTTGACTTTTCTTCTTGCCAAAAATACCCTTAACAAAATATAGTATATAACAAAATTTTGAAATTATTTATTTACTTAAAATATTAAATATTAAGTAAATTTATTCATGTCCTTATTCGTAATTTGATATCAGCAAATTGTATTCATTTGTCATACATCTAAGACTAAGTGTCCGTAATTATATTTATATTTATATCTATATTTATATTTATATTTATATTTATATTTATATTTATATTATTATAAAAGTATAAATATAATGTTGGTAGATCAAAATAGCCTATAAATATTAATTGATTACTTATAATATTAATGTACAAAAATGTAAAAGTACTTCATTAATTGTAGAGTCCAAGTCAAGTTGGTATACAAAATACAAGTAGAATAAATTTCTGCATTCAATTTTACAAAGTTTAACGTTAAGAAATGCTGATCAAAAGCTATCACTTATATTTCCTTATTAATTTAGTCAATTTTCTTTTTATTTTCTTGCGATTTTGAGTTAATATTTTGTTGTACGCTTCAATTATAAGTGATCTCCTCCTCTTAATTTACATGACGAAGACAAAAGTATGCTCAATGTTAATTCCAAATTTTTGAAGAGGAAAAGAGCCAATGCTGACCAAGAACATATGCACAAATTATCTAAGTACGAAACTGATGGGTTTGTATTCTGTTTTGATGATCTAATAAACTTTTATGTAAAAAACAAATAAAGGACCTGATGCATAACCAGCACAATCAGTCAACATGAACTCAAGAAATTTGCGCAATGTGCATCTGAACTCAAAGGAAACAGATTAGGGACCTGATCCCCTAACATTCTCACTGACGGGAGTACATGTCAACTCTACAGCTGGAAAGTTGTGACAGGAAAGTGACTGTCTGCAACTGTTACACGGTACAGTGCAGTAACAGTGCAACAGTCACTTCCCATTGGTTGAAGATTGTACCAACTAAGCATGGGCATCCTTCTTGGGATGTCCTAGAGATATAACATCTTGTTTGAAGACAAAACAAGATATTCACTTGAGCATTTACTAACATTCTCTCAAGCGTTGAAGTGTTGCTCTTGCATTGAAGGCTCAAGTGTGTCAAGAGCAAGAAGACAACTCCACTAAGACGGACCTGTTTCACTACGTGTCTTTAGGTGTCCTTAGTTGAGTTGTAATCTTGTGTTTTGCTTTCTATTGTATCCTATTTCCTTTCTGAGAAGCCTTGTATTAGGAATTCTAAAATCATAAACCTTCAGCATTTGTGTTGTGACTAGTGTAGTCATAAGTTGAAGTCTTTGCTACTAGTGAGTAACAAAGTGGCTTGTAATAAGTGTATTACAAGTTAGTGGTTCAAAGTATTTGTAAGAGAGTCATTACAAAGTGTCTTGTAATAGTTGAGATTACAAGTTAGTGAAGTTGAAATCTTACCAGTGTAGGTCATGGTTTTTGTCCCCTTAAGTTGGGATTTTTCCACGTAAAAATCATGTGCCTCTTTTACTTACTGTCTCAATCGATAACTCTGAGGGAACTGGTAAAGGACTAGGTCTCTTTACAGTTTGTGGAGTCCTAGAAACTATCAATTGATATCAGAGCAGGTTCTTTCTAAAAGGTTAACACCTAGAAATGATCTGTAATGGCTGCTCCACCAAACTTTGAAGAAGGACAATCAATATATCGACCTCCTAGATTCAATGGTCAATACTACGGGTGGTGGAAATCTCGTATGCACGACTTTATAATGGCTGAAGATTCAGAACTATGGGATGTCATTTGTGACGGTCCACACGTCCCTATGAAGAAGGTTGGAGAAGATGGTCCATTGGTGCCTAAAACAAGGAAAGAATACCGTGAAGTTGATAGGAAGACTAGTGAGAAGAACTTCCGTGCCAAGAAAATCTTGGTATGCGATATAGGACCTGATGAGTACAACAGAATGTCAGCCTGCCTATCAGCAAAGGAGATATGTGAGGCTTTACAAACTGCTCATGAAGGAACAACTCAGGTCAAGCAGTCCAAGATTGACATGCTTACAACTGAGTACGAGCTGTTCCGAATGAAGGATGATGAGTCTATACAAGACATGCATACTAGATTCACATCCATCATAAATGAGCTTCACTCTCTAGGTGAGACAATTCCCAGAAACAAGTTGGTTTAGAAGATTCTGAGTGTCCTACCTGGTTCTTGGGAAAGCAAAGTAAATGCCATTACTGAATAAAAAGACTTGCAAACTTTAACAATGGATGAGTTGATTGGGAATCTAAAGACGTATGAGTTGAAGAAGAAAAAATACAGTGAGAGAAGAGAACGAAAAGGGAAAAGAACCTGGTTCTAAAAGCTGAAGAAAATGACTCAAGTGAAAAAGATGGTGACATGGCTTATCTTACTAAGAGATTTCAAAAGATGGTTATAAGGAATGCGGGTATACCAAGAAGGGGTAGTTCAAGAAAGTCAAGGAACTATGATCTCTTCCACAAGTGTGGAAAACCTGGACACTTCATCAAAGATTGTCCACTGTTGAAGTAGGATCCCTACAAGCACAACGCTGACAAAACAACCAAGAGGAACCAGGTTCACGACAAACGATTCAGCCGGAAGAGTGTTGCTGATAATGTTGTGAAGCAAGCTCTTGCTGCTTGGGGAGATTCCTCTAGTGAATCAAAAAAGGAACCAGAAGTAGACAACAGTTCCATGATGGTAGTAGAGAACAAGGCGAAGGAATATGATTCACTGTTCGCGCTAATGGAACAGTCTTCTGATGATGAAGAAGGTGAAAATGATGAAGTAAATTTCAGGGATGTTTAGAGAAATCTGAAATCCTACTCCTCAAAAAAATTAATGTCTTTATCAAATGTTCTTATTGATGCTTACTACATCCTAGTTGATGATAAAGATTCATTAACCATAGATCTAGGAGAAACTGAACAGACTAGAGATGATCTAGTTGTTTGTGTGGTAGATTTAAAAGAAACCGTAAGTGAGCTTGAAAAAGATAAAGAATCTCTAACTTGTAGACTAAACAATGTAGAAAATGAGAGAGATGACTTGATGGTGGTTGTTGTGGACCTAAACGAGACCATAAGCAATTTTGAGAAAGAAAATGGAGCACTAGGTGAAAGAAAAAATAGTGCAGAAGATGAGAGAGATGATCTAACTGTAGTGGTAGTAGACCTGAAGGAAACAGTGGAGAACCTGAACACTGAGAAGAATACTTTAGCTGAGAAAATAAGTTTTGTTGAACAAGAAAGAGATTATCTTTTAGTAGTGATCACTGACCTAGAGGAACTCAAACTAGAACATAGGAAAGTGACCACAGAAAAAGGGAAGGAGGTAGCCAGTGAGAAATATATTAAGCTTGAAAAGGAAATAACTGATGTCAAAACAAGCCTGTGCTGTGAACTTGAGAAAAACAAGCAACTTCNTTGTGGGAACAATGGGCACTTTAAAGAATGTTTCCCTGTCAGAGCTAAATCTTTTCAGAAAAACAAAGTGTTTGCTGACAGAGTGACCCAACCATGGGGACCAGGTCCCTCGAAGAAAAATAGATTCTTGCCTGCTTGGACTAGGAGAGATCTTATTCATCTGTTTCCTAACTACAAGGGACCCAAACTTGCTTGGGTCCTAAGTCTAACCTTTAATATTTATGTGCAGGGACCAGTGAGAGAAACATGGCTACAATGGATTATGGACAGTGGATGCTCAAAGCACATGACTGAAAATACCACGGATTTTCTCTCACTAAAAGCCCTGCAAGGAGGAGATGTATCTTTTGGCAATGGCAAAAGGGGGTACATTCTCGGTGTTGGAAGGGTTGGCAGATCTCTTGAGCACTCAATTGAGATTGTGTACTATGTGGACGGTTTGAATTATAGTCTCTTGAGTGTCTCACAAATCTGCAATAAACGAAACAACGTTGAATTATTGTCCAAAGTGTGTACAGTTACTAGCCTAGTAACTGGTGAAGTTGTGTTGATTGCCAAGCGACACAAGAGCATCTATGTTTCTGACCTTGAATCGTTGGAAGCTGGTGAGGTAAACTGCTTAAAGGCAGTTGATGATGATGGGGAACTATGGCATAGAACACTGGGTCATGCAAGCTTCTCTTTGTTGAATAAACTCATACAGAAGGACCCGGTTCGCGGTCTGCCTAACTCAAAGTTCAAGGAACAGAGAGTGTGTGATGCATGTGCCAGAGGAAAACATGTGAAATCATCTTTCAAGCCAAAGAAGGATGTTAGCACATCAAAACCTATGGAACTGCTTCACATGGATTTGTGTGGTCCAATGAGGATTCCAAGTAGGGGTGGAAAGAAGTATATTTTTGTGATTGTGGATGACTACTCAAGATTCACTTGGACATCATTTCTAAGAGAAAAAGATGAAACCTTTGAAGTATTTATGGCATTTGTCAAGAAAATCCAAGTGAAGATGGATTTGAAAGTAGCCTGCATCAGATCCGACCATGGGACAGAATTTGATAATGCAAGATTTGATGATTTTTGCAATGAGAATGGAATCACTCATAATTTCTCAGCTCCAATAACTCCTCAACAAAATGGTGTGGTCGAAAGGAAAAACAGAACTCTGAAAGACATGGCACGAACAATGCTTATTGATAGTGGGATTGCAAAACATTTCTGGGCTGAGGCAATCAACACTGCATGCTATTTGGTGAACAGGTGCATGATCAGGTCCCTCCTAAACAAAACCCCCTATAAGCTTCTCAATGGAAGAAATCCAAAGATAACTCATCTAAGAGCTTTTGGATGCAAATGTTATGTCCTGAACAATGGGAATGATCAACTTGGAAAGTTTGATGTAAAAAGTGATGAAGGAATCTTCTTGGGATACTCCTCTCAATGCAAAAACAACAAAGTGTACAACAAGAGAACCCAATGTGTAGAAGAGAGCGTTCACGTGTTATTCAATGGGAGACCTTCCCAAAACAAGGACATAATTTTTGGTGATCAAGACAATGAACCATTTTTGGTTCCTGGAGAAATATCGGATGTATCAAATGGGAAAGCTGACATGATGAGTCAGATGAGGGAAATAAGTGAAGGCAGTGCAACCACTTCCTCGAATACACATGAGGAACCTGGTACCCCAATTACTACTACCGAAGCTGAAGAAAGAGTTGGAGATGCCGTGCAAGGTACTCCACAGGTTGTAGAACAAGGAATGCAGGGAAATCCTTCTGATGTACCAAGTTCCTCCACTAACCAAATCCAAGTTCCGAATTGCAAACACAAAAGCTCTTATACCCTTGATAACATAATCACTCCCCTTGATTCAGGAGTTCAAACTAGATCTAAAACCAGAAACTCCCTAGCCTTTTCAGCCTTCCTATCACAAATAGAACCAAAACAATATCAAGGAAGCTTTGAAGGATGCAGACTGGATCGTTGCTATGCAAGAGGAGCTGCACCAGTTTGAGAGAAACAAGGTTTGGCACCTGGTACCTCGACCCGCAAATAGAACCATCATAGGAACCAGGTGGGTGTTCAGAAATAAGCTGGATGAAAATGGAAACCCCACAAGGAACAAAGCAAGGCTTTTTGTTCAAGGATACAATCAAGAAGAAGGGATTGATTATGATGAGACGTTTTCTCCTGTTGTTCGCATGGAAACCATCCGAATTCTTATAACTTTTGCATCTCATATGGAATTCACCTTGTTTCAAATGGATGTGAAGAGTGCCTTTTTGAATG
>ML378325.1:2118-32057 GCA_005239525.1 Nicotiana knightiana
ACCAAAACCCTAGATTAAGAAAATTAGCTACTCATATTCATAATAATCAATTCTAAAATAACTTGCATAATTGAACTACAAAATAATAAATAAAAGCTATAAAAATCAATGTTTCCTTCACTGAGTAGTAATCCACAGGTTTTTCTTCACTTCAATGGCTTCCTCCCTTTTCAAGTTGTGTTTTCGGGTCCATTTGTATGTTTGGGATAAACCTTAGCCGTGTAGGAGACTTCTATTCTAACCGGGAAACACTTAAAACCTTTAAAACTCGGAATTGACCGGACCTCAGGACCCAAGCGTTTGGGCTCAAACGCCCCCTTAAAGCTAGGGCAGACCTGGCTTTAGGGCTCTAACGCCCCACTAACACCAGGCTGACTCTGGCTTTAGGGGCCAAACGCCCCACTAACGCCCACGTATAGCCCGGGTCACTCCTTTTCGACTCTTGAGCATATTTTCGACGTTCATGTATCCATTTAGCTCGATTTCCATCTCCAATGCACCTACACATGAAATAAACTCCATTATGCATATAAAAAGTGTATTTCTGTCATTAACGCACATAAAATGTAAGGCATATAACTTGTTAAACCATGAATTCTAGCCACGCATCANCCACAATAATTTTATCCCCAACGGGTTCTACCAAAACCCTAGATTAAGAAAATTAGCTACTCATATTCATAATAATCAATTCTAAAATAACTTGCATAATTGAACTACAAAATAATAAATAAAAGCTATAAAAATCAATGTTTCCTTCACTGAGTAGTAATCCACAGGTTTTTCTTCACTTCAATGGCTTCCTCCCTTTTCAAGTTGTGTTTTCGGGTCCATTTGTATGTTTGGGATAAACCTTAGCCGTGTAGGAGACTTCTATTCTAACCGGGAAACACTTAAAACCTTTAAAACTCGGAATTGACCGGACCTCAGGACCCAAGCGTTTGGGCTCAAACGCCCCCTTAAAGCTAGGGCAGACCTGGCTTTAGGGCTCTAACGCCCCACTAACACCAGGCTGACTCTGGCTTTAGGGGCCAAACGCCCCACTAACGCCCACGTATAGCCCGGGTCACTCCTTTTCGACTCTTGAGCATATTTTCGACGTTCATGTATCCATTTAGCTCGATTTCCATCTCCAATGCACCTACACATGAAATAAACTCCATTATGCATATAAAAAGTGTATTTCTGTCATTAACGCACATAAAATGTAAGGCATATAACTTGTTAAACCATGAATTCTAGCCACGCATCAATACTTAAGTGTTTGCAAACTTTTAAATAATAAAATACGTATTTTAAGACATAAAATTAAACTTTTAAAATTTAAAGTTTAAAGTGTTAAATTTGAAATTTTAAAATTGAAATTAAGTTTCCTCATAAAGTTATTTAATAAGACCAATATGTAAGGATCAAACATCAAAGGCTTTCATTTCATACTTTCATTGCATAATATTATTTCAAATTAATTTGCAAGCTTTTTTTATTTTTTTATTTTTGAACTTGCAAATTAAAAGTTTAAAATAATTATATAAAAAAAAAATAGTACATTACATGCTTTGCATCATTCTTGTAAGTTTATCCATGTCAACACGAGGTTCTTGATTTTCGGTATTGCTTGAATCGTAACCATAAACCATTATATCTCCAATTTGTTGCTGCTCCAGTTCATCTACCTCTTCACACCCTTGATTTCGCCGTTCTAATCTTATCAAATCTCTGAAGCACACTAGAACTTCAAAACCATTTCTACCTAATAAGTGACGGGAATCTCCTAGTTGCTGCCTTGCTTAGCTAAATGTGCTATATGATGCAACTGTTGAAATCGCACATTTAGCACGTCCCGAGTCATAACCGAAAGAACTAGAAATTGATTTGAGTTGATCCTCCACCAAGCTAGCGATAGAAATTTATCACGACTCAGCTGGTCATTTTGAGTATTATAGCCTTGTTCCCCCATTTATTGCTTATTATGTATTTGTTTGTTGTTATGTAATTTTCCAGGGTGGTTGGTTTGGTTCTGGAGATATTTCAGAATGAATTGGGACACTTAGTCCCGAGGTTGGAAGCCTAAGTTGAAAGAGTTGACTGGATATTGACTTATTTATAAATGACTCCGGAATAAAGTTTTTTGATGGTTCTAATAGCTCCATATGGTGATTTTGGACTTAGGAGTGTGTCCGAATATTTATTTGGAGGTCCGTAGGTTATTTTGCCTTGAATTGGCAAAAGTTGAAAAAAGTTGAAGTTTGGAGAGTTGAGAAGTTTGACCGAGAGTTGACTTTGTCGTTACCGGACTTGGATTTTGGTTCCAGAAGTTAGAATAAGTCCATTGTGTCATTTATGACTTGTGTACAAAATTTGAGGTCAATCGAAGTTGGTTTGATTGGTTTTGGTATCGATTAATTTCATTAGGCTTGAATTGGGGTACGATTCATGTTTTTGATGTTGCTTGATGTTATTTGAGGCCTTGACTATGTTTGTATTGTGTTTTAGGACTTGTTGATTTGTTTGGACCGGGTCCCGGGGGCCTCGGGTGTGATTCGGTTCATGTTCGACTCATTTTTCGACTTGTGTTATTGCTGAATTCAGTGCTTTATGTTTCCTCTTTCGCGATCGCATAAAGTTAGGTCTGGCAAGTTGGAATTTGTTCTATATGATCGCGTGGATGAGGATGTAATCGCGAAGCCTTGAGGGAGTTGTGTTACGCGATCTCATGGGAGGAGCGAAGAAGGAAGAGGAGGCCTGCGATTTCCACGCGTTGTTCATTGCGATTATGTGACGCTGTCTGCGATCACGTAGGTTAGGGAAATTAGTCGCCGCGTTTGCGACCTGGAGTGTGCGTTCGCGTAGAAGGTTTTTGGCCACTGAAGTCTTTGTTCTTCGCAATCGCATGGGAATTTCCGCGATCACGATGTGTAATCACTAGGCAGACTATTAAAATATCAAAATTGAGGGTTTGGACCCATTTCTCATCTTTTGAACTAGATACCTCAGATTTGAGCGATTCTTGAAGGAATTTTCATGAATTTAATTGGGGTAAGTGATTCTAATTCGGATTTGGTTAATATACATGAATCTATCATTGTTGTTACCATTTAATTAGTGTTTTGAGTTGGAAAATTGTAGAAACTTCATAGACTTTAATTTGAGGATTTGAAGGTCGAGTTGAGATCTGAAATGAGTAATTTTGGTATGGTCGGACTCGTTGTTGAATGAGTGTTTGAATTTTATTAATTTTGTCGATATCCGAGATGTGGGCCCGAGGTTGACTTTTTGACTTTTGTTAAAGAACCTAGCTTTATCATATGGAATTGATTCCTATAGCTTGTGTTGATTGTATTAAGTTGTTTGTGGCTAGATTCGAGTCGTTCGAAGGTTGATTCGCGAGGCAAGGGCTTGTTGGAATAGGGATTTGCGCAATTTGGGGTAAGTAACACTTATAAACTTGAATCTGAGGGTATGAATCCTGAAAATACGTGTTATGTGGTTGGTGTTGAGGTGACACACATGCTAGGTGACGGGCGTATGGGCGTGCACCGTGGTAATTGTGACTCGGTTGATTCCGTGATACTATGTAGTTATCAAACCTTGTTGTTATTCATGAAACTCCTACTTGTTAGATTAAATGAGCTACAATCCATGTTAGAAATCATGCTTAGACTATATGCTTGTTCTGTTGGGACTGATGGAGGTCACTTCTACTATTGAATTATTTGCTTAAATTGCAAGTATGTACTCAGTCACATCTATCACTTGCATATCATATCTTAGTCTGTGTTACCATTTATTGCTACATCATATTATCATTGTTTGTGCTGATTATCATGAGATTTGTGAGGCTGAGAGACTGGAGAGATTGATGACTGAGTGAGGCTGAGAGCCTGATTGTGAGTGGTATTTATGGGATTGAGCTACACGTCGCATCAATATTTATTGATTCATTCCATGATTGGCTTATATTAGCATTTGGGCAGGATCTGCCCCTCTAGAATCTGACATACCCGCAGGTACATACTGAGTGCGAGTGCCGAGTACGAGTGATGAGTGATTGAGAATGCTGAGTAATTGGGAGTATTAAGTGATTGAGCGTACTGTGAGGTTGAATACTCCAAGAGTATAAGTATATGGCTTATTCATTGTGCTGCATTATTGTTGACATGCATATTTGACATGTAGATATCGAGATGTAACATACCTCATATTAGTCATACTTGGCATGTTTTACCCGTGTTGAGCTCAAACTTCTAAATACCTGAAAGCATGTCTACATTTGTAAACTGTCTACAAACTAATTATGAGGCTTTCTCTGAGTTATTATTATCATTTTCCTGTCATATCTGCATTGTTTTTATCTGGATTTGGATTGTACCTTTCTCAGCTCGTCAGCCCAAGGTTAGTCCGGTTACTTATTGAGTACATTGGGTCGGTTGTACTCATACTACACTCTACACTTCGTGTGCAGATCAAGGTACTTCTGGGCACGACGGTTGCTAGATTTGGAGCTTCATCTGTTTGGAGACTGTTGAGGTATCTTCCTTGACGTCCACATACCTCGACTCTCCTTCTTTAGTTTATTAGCACTGTTCTATATTTCTAGACAAGTGTTTTAGCAGTTAGATTGCATTGCCATATTAGATGATCATGTACTCAGTGACATTAGGATTTTTGGAATGTTGTATTTGAGTCGCAGTATTTCTTATCGACTATTTATGGGAGTTATTACTGTTAAACCTATTTCATCTTGTTTTCAATTTTAAAAATGCGTAATTATTTGTGATTATCGGCTTTCCTAGTACTATAATAGGCGTCATCATGACATGTTGAGTTTTGGGTTGTGACAAGTTGGTATCAGATCCTAGGTTATATAGGTCTCACGATTCATGAGCAGATTTAGTAGTCTTACGGATCGGTACAGAGACGTCTGTACTTATCTTCAAGAGGCTACAGAACCATTAGGAAAACCTCACTTTCTTGTATCCTTATCATGCGGATTTGTTGATTCCGAAAAATAAACTTTTGTTATTCTATTCTCTCACAGATGGTGAGTACACGTGCTACCAGATCAGGTGGACGACCACCAGTACCACCAGCTAGGGCCATGATCACGGGTTTGTGGTAGAGGCCAAGGTGCAGCTCGTACAACAGTTAGGGCAGCACCTGTAGATCCACCAGTTGCTCCAGCTTAGGAGCAGATCCAGATGTGGTTGAGCCGGTGAGACCAGATGTGCCTATTGTGATTCCAGGCCTTCAGTATGCTCAACCCAGATATTAACTGTATGAACTAGCCTTGCTCGAGCAGTTTTAGTTTCGGCCGCGCCAGCCACTTCTCGGGCCGGGGGAGGTACTCAGACTCCTGCCGACGGCACTCCAGAGCAGGCAGTTCAGGGGCTTCAGACACCGGGGGTACTACCAGCCCAGCCGGTTGCAGCGGTTGAGGCCCCGGTTGTTCCACCCATGAGTGACGCAGAGCATAAGAGGCTAGAGCGATTTGGGAGGCTCAGGACTCCATCATTCATTATGGCTGAGTCAGAGGATGCTCAGGACTTCTTGGACAAGTGCCAGTGGATTTTTTGCACGGTGGGTATTCTGGAGACTAGTGGAGTCTCATTTACTACTTTTCAGCTATGGGGGATCCTTCAGATGGTGGGATGCCTATGAGCTGAGCAGGCCAGCCGATGTTGCACCACTTACGTGACACGAGTTCTCCGTTCTCTTCTTGGAGAAGTTTGTTCCACAGACCTGCATGGAGGAGTTGCATAGGCAGTTTGAGCAGCTACACCAAAAGGGTATGTCGATGAGATTTTCAGAGTTGGCTCGTCATGTGATCTGGTTGGTTCCCATTGAGAAGGAGAGGATTAAAAGGTTCATTGATGGCCTCAACTATGGATTGCGCTTTGTCATAACTCGGGAGATTGCATTAGGTGCTAGGTTCAACGGGGTGGTTGATATTTCTAGGTGGCTAGAGCAGGTCTTAGTTAGGAGCATGAGGAGAAAGAGGACAAGAGGCCTCGTGGTTTGGGTGGTTTCATCTGTGTTTCTTATGGAGGTCAGTTTCACTACAGTAGGGGTCGTCCTTATAGGCCCGCTTAGATGACTCGTCTAAGTCATCATGGCGCATCATCTAACAATGGTTCATACAGTCCTCGTCTGGGTCAGTCATCTCTCAGTGCCCTCCCAGCTCAAAGTTCATCTCGTGCTCCATTAGTTCAGGGTTCATCTGTACCAGGTCCTTATAGTAGCTATTCTGGGTTTCACGGTTCGATTTAGTCCCCACCACCATCTGGGAGTTGCTTCGAGTGCGTGAAGTTTGGACATGTGTGGAGGCAGTGTCCCCGTTGTTTCGGAGGTCTAGTTCAACGGGGAGGGGGTCAGGTTATGACTTCTACACCAGGGAGGTCTACGCGGGTGTACATTGACTATAGGCAGTTGAACAAAGTTACAATTAAGAACAAGTATCCTTTTATGCGCATTGATGACTTATTTGACCAGCTCATGTAGCTAGGGTGTTCTCTAAGATTGATTTTAGGTCTGCGTATCACCAGTTGAAGATTCGGGACTTGGATATTATAAAGATGACATTTAGGACCCATTGTGGTCACTATGAGTTCCTTCTGATTTTTTTGGGTTGTCCAATGCCCCACCAGCATTCATGCATCTGATGAATAATGTGTTCCAGCCTTATCTTGATTTGTTTATTATTGTATTCATTGATTATATCCTAGTGTACTCACGTAGCTAGGAGGAGCATGCCCATCATCTGAGGATCCTACTACAAAGGTTGAGGGAGGAGAAACTTTATGCCAAGTTCTCCAAGTGTAAATTGTGACTCAGTTCGGTGGCGTTCTTGGGGCACGTGATATCTAGTGAGGGAATCAAGGTGGATCCGAAGAAGATTGAGGCGGTTCAGAGTTGGCCTAGACCGTTTTCAGCTAATGAGATTCAGAGTTTTCTTTGTTACACCCTGTGCGTCCCAAGGTGACGTATAATAAATATGAGACTTGTTAAACATGATTTAAATGAGTATAAAGTCATCATATGACTATATATGATGTTTGGATATAAAATATAAAGTTTGGGAAAATTTTGATTTAAGTTGCAGAAAAACCGACTAAGGATTTGCCTTGTAATGGAGCTTTTTGAGCAATACATTTCGTGTGTTATATGAGGTCTTTTATGGATATATTATATACCAAATTTAAGGTCTTGGAATATAGTTTCCAACTCTCTTAACTTTCCATTCATACGACGTCTGTATTAAAAGACATAAGTGTTTGAAGATGGGCCAATGCTAGGGTGTCAAGCTAGCACCTCTTTGACTTTTAAAAAATTGATATATATAGGTCCTATGTCGTTTTTCTCTTCATTTTTCATAGAAAATGAACAGATAAACTCCCTTAAACCTATCCTTAATCTCTCTACTAGGGTTTTAAAGATGTTTAACATCCCAGGTATGAAATCAAGAAGCGATAACATTGGAACGATCCCTACGACGTAAGTATCGCTATATTGCCTCTCTTTTTCTTTGAAGTTTGAGTTTTGAAAGGTATTTCATAGTTAAGAAAACAACTAAATTATTTATTTAATCTTTTAAATATCAAGGAAGATTGATAAATTCGTATCCTAATAGTTAGAACTCACGGAGACGGTGATCGGAAGTCGTGAGTTCGATTTATTCCACTTTTAGTGGACTAATTTGTAGTCCACTCGTGTTGGTCTGTTGTGTTGCTGATTTATGGAGTTTGTAAGGATAAAAGGCGTGGATAAATGCCACATGTTGTAGGGTAGTGGGCTGGTCGCTCGTCATTGCAATTTTAGGCTAATTGATAACTTATTGATTTGGTATGTTATGGTATATTTGGGTTTTTCGTTGTAATTAAAGGTCCCGAATTGTAGTTAGGTTGTTTTTGAGTTGCTGGTTGTATTGTGTTGTCGTCTCGCCTATAGTAGGCTTGAGGTATCAGTAAAATCAGGGGAAAAGCTGCCCGTTTTATTTTAGAATCGAGTTATCATCTGAGATACGTGATATACTAGCGCCGTCTAAGTTGTACATGTATTTCTCTGTTATAAGTTGGTGCGCTAGTTGTCATAAGCTTGTCATTGAGTTGAATTGACGATTTGAGGTATGTTAAGGTTATCCCTTCTTTCCTGTCATGCCTCGAACCTGGGGGGTGAGACCGGCACCCGATGCCTCACCTAACCTTGCATACCAACTTTCGACTAAGGAACTCTGAACATATAATGTCATACTTTGGCCATGGGGCCACATTGAAAGACAAATTTTGAAGCAAAATATAAAATTGAACGGAAACTGATGCTGACTAAAAATCAATATAAAGTTGGGCTAATAAGGCCGGCATAACTACTACAGCTGACAAACCAACAAAATATACATATAAGACCCACAAGCCTAACATACTGTATTAACTGACAAGATATTTCTACAAGCCTCTACTGATGGATGTACTGTGATTGGAACAAGGCTCCGACTTACCCATAACATATATACATAAGATGTACACAAAACTCTAGACCCGGCAACTCCAAAGGACGTGGAGCTTACCGATCAGGCTGAACTCAGGCAACACCTACTGAGGAGGTCTACCCATCTGTATGTCTGAACCTGCACGCATGAAATGCAGCGCCCCCCAGAAAGAGACATCAGTACAAAATAATGTACCTAGTATGTAAGGAAATAAAATAACTGAAAGTTGAAATTGAACTGACAATATGATAACTGAAAGTAACTGGGAGTCAAAGATGATCTAGAGATATACTTACCTGCTGATACTGACTCAACTCTCTCAATATAGTAAGTAAAATAAATGTCCGGCCCTATAAGGCTCGAAACGTGTAACTGCTCTGCCGTAGTAGGCTCGTTCATAGGCGTTCGGCTATACTAGCTTCTGTATCTCGGACATTCTGGGATCTATCATAGGTGCTCGGCCACAATAGGCTCAGTATATAACTTACCATCTGATCAGAGGTTGCCCAATAGGGGCTTGCCCATCGATTATAGCTCGATGGTGGTGAAAATAATATAATATTATATATATATATATATATATATATATATACATATATACCCTCTGCTCTATTGACTGAAAGAAGACAATACTCAATTGAATATAAAGTCCCGATAAGGGAGAATACTGTAACTTATGAGACTAGGATAGTGTATATAAATTCGGGAGTATGAAATTTCTCTTTATGCCTCGTTATCAAACAAATGTAATTACGAGACCATGCCAAAATGAAGGAAGGGCTTAGCCTTAACATACATTATCACAATCTTTCCAATAACCAAGTTGAACTCGACTCTTCGCACCTTAATAAAAACAACGATATAATACTATCATTAGATTACGAAAGGTACAACTATCGCACAACGAACGACAATACTTTGTATAAAAACGGGCAGCATCTCCCCTATAATTCTTACTTCCTCCAAATTCAAGATAACACCAACAACACAAGAACACAACAACAACAATATATATATACATTATTTTCCATCCTTATATACATCATAAAATACTACAAAACAACCCAACACACCACAATCTCTTCATACACAAAACGACCACCGTAGTAGTGTCAAACGACCCGGAAATGTTACGACGAACGACCAGCCCACCACCCTACATCTATATTGTGTTTCTCCACACCCTTTCTCCTCCAAAACTCCACAAAACAGTAGTAAAACACACAGCCCAATATCAATACAAAATAGTCCCTTAAATGGGCTCTTTGGCCAACCTGAAATTGCCTCTTTTTGGGCTCTCGTTTAACCAACCTACTTGTCACCTAGCAGCCTGTGCAGTCTCGCAAAAATACATATATCTCTTTACTCCGATGTCGTATTGATAAAAGGTTTAATGCTTTAGAAAATAAATTGATATATATTCAATTTGATGGGTGGAACACCTATAAGTCTAAGTATATTAGAAGAAAATCGCAGTTATATTTGACCTAAATTTTCAGTAAAACTTATGAATGTAACTTGTGATGACTTTCATCGACTTTTGTTCCACAACTCGCTTAACTTCAAAACATAGCACACGACTATCATACGACTAACCTAATTCATAACATAACCTCCTTATCATGTCAAGCACCCTAGTCTCACCCCAAAAGTACATGTTATCCATCTTGTCGTCTTTCGACGAAACATTGTTTTCTTAAATTCCTTTAGCTTCTCAACCTTCCAACCCTCTTTGTACTTGTTGTTCATGATCTTCAATATTTGTAACCTCCGATGTAACATGATTAAATTACTCTATATACTTTCAAATATTATCTCATTTTTAGTCCTACATTAGTTTGCTTATGACGCACTTTTACGTATGAAAATATAGGATGTAACATTTCCTTTGGTATGATCCATATGATATAACAGAACGAACAAGAATGCAACTTTCACAAATAATTCTATTCTTAGAAGTACTAGGCCTATGTTCTTGATTCCCCACATGTCCTACTATCATATTGTCTGTTCATAGGTTTGATGACATTCTGACAGATCTTGTTGACTTACTTCATTATGCATTGCATTCATTTATACATGTATATTGACCCATGACCAGATAGTGTTACATATGCGTATTGTATATGTATATGGGGTATGTGGAAAGGTTATGGCGTTATATACGCACCACCACCTGATCAGTTGGAATACATTGATGATTTCACCCACAGAGGCCGAGATGATGTGATGGGTTGCCCTCAGAGGCTTGATGAAGTTATGTACCCATATACCGATGCATTATATGACATTTATATGCATATGCATGAAATTATAAATGTTTCATGATTCATAGAGTTATTAAGACGTCCAGGTTGAGTCCTTTACACCACGTTTATTTTATATCTTTTATATTTTGATTTTTATGACTTACATACTCGGTACATTATTTGTACTGATGCTCCTATTTCCTGGGGTTCTGCGTTTTATTCATGTAGGTGCAGGTAGATAGGCTGACGGTCCCCCTTCTTAGGATCCTTGCTCAGCAAGAGTTGGTGTGCTCCATTTGATTTGGAGCTGATATTGGGTTTTGGTACGATACTTTTGTATACATATATGGGTAGGACGTGGACCAATATCATCCTTTATATAGTTTTACACTCTATTCGAGGTCTGTAGACAGTCATGTATAGTTGGATAGTATGTGGCCTTGTCGGCTCGCCCTACCGTATTCCGTATATATATGTATATATGTCTTTTGGGCATGTTTCACGTGTATGTTATTCACATCATTTAGTAGTTTATTGTAAGGCATTATGCATGACCTACGCTTATTTCATGTTTATATCTTAGATGTATTCTTAGGGATGTTCGACGGGTAGGACTCGGGCACTCGTTATTGCTCATCAGTTTGGGTCGTGACAAAAGTGGTATCAGAGTAGTTCCATCCTGGGGTTGTCTACAGACCGTGTCTAGTAGAGTCTTGTTTATGAGTATGTTGTGCTCCACACCTATAAACAGGAGGTTGCAGGACACATATGATGTTATCCTCCCTTCTTATCTTAGATCGTGCGATATAAGGATTTATTTTCCTAACGATATGTTATGATTTCAGCGATGCCCAAGAAGGCTACAACCACCAAGAAGGGCAAGTCCGTGGCTAATGAGACTGCAAGTCGATCGCCATGAGTTATCAGGGATCGGGGAGAGTCACATAGTGGGACTATATCTCAGACTTCACATACCTTGTCCTCTCTAGTGGAGATCTGAGGCGAACAAGCTCTAGCGCCTGCCCTGGTACACCCAGCTCCTCAGCCAGGTGCACTGGGTCAGGAGATGAGAGATACTATTCAACTATTGACTCGATTAGTGGTCGCACAGGCTCGGCGCCAGGAAATAGGTATTGGTCATACAAATAGGGCCATGAGTGTGAGGGTTCGTGATTTCATTAATTTGGACCCTCTGGTATTCACTGGAGCAGATCAAAGCGAGGATCCTGAGGTATTTATCGATAGGATGCAGAGGGCTTTAAGGATAATGAAGGCCACTGCGACTGAGTCAGTTGAGCTAGCTTCCTATAGACTTTAGGATGTTGCGGTTAATTGGTACGAGTCTTGGGAGTTGTCCAGAGGTGAGGATGCCCTTCCAGCAGTATGGCAGGAGTTTATAGAGGCTTTTCTTCGTCATTCCTCATTATTTGCCACCATAGCTTAGAGGGGCCAGAGTTGATAGTTTCTTGACCCTTCGGCAGGGTAATATGAGTGTTCAGGAGTACAACCTTTAATTTGCTTCTTTTGCTAGGTATACTCCCACTGTTGTAGCTAAGATGGAGGATCGGGTTCATCGGTTCGTGATGAGGTTGAATTCGCACCTGCTTAATGATTATATGCCGGTCTCACTTCAGCCAGGCATTAATATTTCATATATTCAGGCATACGCTCAGGGTGTAGAGGAGCATAAGCAGAAGTAGAGGGACGATTGTGAGCATAATAGGGGCAGAGTAAGAGAGCGATACCTTCAGGTCCTTCTACTGAGTTTTGAGGTGGTCAGAGATAGCAGTATCGAGGTATCTAGCCCAACCATCGGCTAATGCACCCCCTCAGTTTGCCGGTAGGATATTTGATCATTCCACATATTCAGGACCCAACCAGAGTTCCGGAGCCTCTAGTTCTCAGCATAGGGGTGAGTCAAGTCAGATGAGGCCGCCCTTGCCACGATGTGCTTAGTATGGTAAAGAGCATGTCAGGCAGTGCCTTATGGGGTTGGGTTTTGTTATACTTGTGTTTATCCAAGCCATGTTATGAGAGATTGTCCGACGAGAGGTGGTGCAGGTGTAGTTCAGCCAGCGGGATCTATAGTTGGTTCGTCATCATCAATATGCCTCCCCAGGCAAGGTTCACAGGCACCAGCCAATTGTGGTAGAGGCAGAAGTGGAGCATCTAGCTAGAGCGATCCTCAGAACCATATTTATGCATTAACGGATCAATAGGATCATGAGTCGTCACCTGATGTTGTTGCAGGTAATATTATAAGTCTCCTGATATGATGTATATGCATTGATTGATCCAGGTTCCATATTATCGTACATCACTACGTTCGTTGCAGTAAGTTTGGGATAGAACCTGAGTTGATTGAACCTTTTGAGATGTCTACACCTGTTGGGGATCCAGTGATAGCTAGACGGGTATATAGAAATTGTATGGTAATAGTTCATAGTCATTCTACAATAGCAAACCTGATTGAGTTAGATATGATAGAATTTGTTGTTATAATGGGTATGGATTGGTTCACTTCTTGTTATGCTAATGTTGATGTAGATCAAAGATGGTTCCAGCTTCAAGGGGAGCCAGTTCGCGAGTGGAAAGCTAATACTGCATCACCGAGAGGTAGGTTTATTTCCTATCTCAAGGCAAGGAAGATGATCAGAAAGAGATATATTTATCACTTAGTTTGGGTACAGGATATGAAAGCAGAGTCACCGACCCTTCAGTCTATCCATGTGGTTCTTTAGTTTCCCAATATTTTTCCCGATGAGCTTCCAAGCCTTCTTCCATAGCGGGAGATTGAGTTTTCTATTGACATATTACTAGATACTCAACCGATATCTATTCCTCCTTATAGAATGGAACTTGCAGAGTTGAGAGAATTGAAAGAACAACTGCGGGATTTGCCTCAAAAGGCTTTATCAAACCCAATACATCACTATGGGGAGCACCTGTGATATTTGTGAGAAAGAAAGATGGTTCCTTCCGGATGTGTATTGATTACAGGCAGTTGAATAAGGCGATGATCAAGAATAAGTACCCGCTACCGAGGATTATTGATTTATTTGATCAGTTGCAGGGTGCCATGTGTTTCTCAAAGATAGACTTGAGTTCGGGGTACCATCAGGTAAGGGTTAGAGAGAAAGATATTCTGAAGACCGCATTCAGGACCAGATACGGGCACTTTAAGTTTCGTGTTATGGCATTCGCTTTGACCAATACTCCAACAGTATTCATGGACTTGATGAACCGTGTGTTCAGACCCTTACTAGATCTGTTCGTGATAGTATTTACATATGATGTTTTGGTTTACTCTCATTCGGAGACTGAGCATGCCGATCATTTGCGTACTGTGCTGAGAGTTCGATACTATATTCAGGTGGTACCAGAGTTACTATTCAGGACACGGCAACATCCTCTTTAGTAAGTGAAGTGAAAGAACGCTAGTATGAGGATCCTATGCTAGCTCATTACAGAGACACAACCCCTCAAAAGGAGAGACACCATTTGAGATTACATGATATGGAATCCTCAGATATCGAGGTCGATTATGTGTTCCTAATGTGGCAGGGTTGCGCCAACAAGTTATTGGAGAAACTCACTATTCTCGTCATTTTGTTCATCCAGAGCGACAAAGATGTATCATGATATCAGGGAAATATACTGGTGGGACGAAATGAAGAAGGATATAGCCGAATTTGTTGCTCAGTGCCCCAATTGTTAGCAGGTTAAGATTGATCATCCAAAACCCGGTGGATTATTGCAGGTTATAGAAATTCCTACTTGGAAATTGGAAGTAATTAATATGGATTTCATCATAGGCTTACCTCGTACCCAGCGTAAGTTTGATTCTATATGGGTGATTGCTTATAGACTTTCAAAATCAGCCCATTTTATGCTTGTTAGGACTATGTATTTAGTAGAGGATTATGCAACGCTTTACATTAAGGAGATAGTACGACATCATGGGGTCCCTATATCTATTATCTGAGATGGGGGTGCTCAGTTTACAAATAATTTCTAGAGGTCCTTCAAAAAAGGATGGGGACTCAGGTAAGTCTTAGTACATCACTTCATCCCTAGACAGACGGTCAGGTTGAGCGCACTATTCAGACACTGGAGAATATACTACGGGCTTGTGATAGACTTCAAGGTTAGCTGGGATGATCATCTTCCGCTTATTGAGTTTGCAAATAATAATAGCTATCATTCCAGCATTCAAATGGCTCCATACGAAGTTCTTTATGGACGGAAGTGTAGGTCTCCTATCGGATGGTTCGAGGTTGGGGAAACTAAGTTAGTAGGATCGGAGTTTGTACAACAGGCAGTTGAGAAGATTAAGCTTATACGATAAAGGCTATTAACAACACAAAGTCATCATAAGTCCTATGCAAATAATCGATGATGAGACTTGGAGTTTCAGGTAGATGACTGGGTATTCCTAAAGGTATCACTGATGAAAGGCGTTATGAGATTCGGTAAGAAAGGAAAGCTTATCCATCGGTCTATTGGACCTTATAAGATTATACGCAGAGTAGGACAAGTAGAATATGAGTTAGACTCGCATTACAACTTAGAGTCTGTACATCCAGTCTTTCACGTGTCTATGCTTCGTAAGTGTACTGGAGATCCATCTAGAGTCGTTCCAGTTAACGATGTTTAGGTTATCGAGCCGCTATCATATGGGGAAGTCATATTGCTATACTAGATAGATAAGTTCAGGGATTGAGACTTATATGTAAATGACTCCAGAATTGAGTTTTGATGGTTCCGATTGGTGATTTTGGACTTAGGAGTGTGTCGGATATTAATTTGGAGGTCCGTAGGTAATTTTGGCTTGAATTGGCGAAAGTTAAAAAAGTTGAAGTTTGGAGAGTTGAGAAGTTTGATTGAGAGTTGACTTTGTTGTAACGAGGCTTGGATTTTGGTCCCGAAATTTGGAATAGGTCCATTGTATCATTTATGACTTGTGTGAACAATTTAAGGTCACACGAAGTTGGTTTGATAGGTTTCGACATCGATTGCAGAAGTTGGAAATTCATTAGTTTTATTAGGCTTAAATTGGGGTGTGATTCGTATTTTTTATGTTGGTTGATGTGATTTGAGGCCTCGACTAAGTTCGCATTGTATTTTAGGAATTAATGGTATGGTCGGAGGGGGACCTAGTGGCCTCGAGTTTGATTCATATCATGTTCGGCTCATTTTTGGACTTGTGTTATTGTTGAAGTCAATACTTCTGATTTCCTCTTTCACAATCGCAAAAGGAGGACCGTGATCGCGTAGATTTAGGTCTTACAGGTGGAAATTTGTTCTATGCAATCGCGTGGTTGAGTTTGTGATCGCGAAACCTTGAGGGAGTTGTGTTACGCGGTCGTATGGAAGGAGACGCGTTCGAGAAGAAGGAAGAGGAGGCCAGGGATTTCCATGCATTGTTCATCGCGATCGCGTGAAGCTATCCGCAATCGTGTAGGTCAGGGAAATTAGTCACCGCGTTCGCGACCTGGAGTGTGCGTTCACGTAGAAGGTTTTTGGCCACTAAAAGGTTTTGTTCTTCGCATGCCGTGATCGCGATGTGTAATCACTGGACAGACTATTAAAATATCAAAATCGATGGTTTGAACCCATTTCTCATATTTCGAGCTAGATACCTCGAATTTGGGCGATTCATGAAGGAATTTTCAAGGAGTTAATTAGGGTAAGTGATTCTAACTCAGATTTGGTTAATATACATGAATCTATCATTGTTTTTACCATTTAATTAGTGTTTTGGGTTGGAAAAATGGTAGAAACTTCATAGACTTTAATTTAAGGATTTGAAGGCCGAGTTGAGATCTGAATTGAGTAATTTTTGTATGGTTGGACTCATTGTTGAATGGGTATTCGGATTTTATTAATTTTTTTGGGTTCTAAGACTTCGGATTGGGGTTGAATTTTTGACTTTTGTTAAAGAACCCAGCTTTATCATATGTAATTGATTCCTATAGTTTGTATTGATTGTATTAAGTTGTTTATGGCTAGATTCGAGTCGTTCGGAGGCCGATTCGCAAGTCAAGGTCTTGTTGGAGTAGGGGTTTGCACGTTTTGAGGTAAGTAACACTTCTAAACTTGATTCTGAGGGTATGTATCTCGAAAATACGTGTTTTGTGGTTGGTGTTGAGCTGACGCACATGCTAGGTGACGGGTGTGTGGGCGTGCACCGTGGTAATTGTGACTCAGTTGATTCTGTGGTATTATGTAGTTATCAAAACTCATTGCTATGCATGAAACTCCTACTTGTTCGAATAATTGAGCTACAATCCATGTTAGAAATCATGCTTAGACTATATGCTTGTTTTATTGGAACCCACGAAGGTCAATTCTACTATTGAATCATTTTCTTAAATTGCAATTATGTACTCAGTCACATCTATCATTTGCATATCATATCTCAATCTCTGTTGCCATTTATGTTACATCATATTATCATTGTCTGGGCTGATTGTCATGAGATTTGTGAGCCTGAGAGATCGGAGAGATTGATGATTGAGTGAGGCTGAGAGCCTGATCGTGAGTAATATTTATGTGATCGGGCTACATGCTGCAATAATCTTTATTGATTCATGCCATGATTGGTTTATATTAGCGCTTAGGCAGGATTTGCCCCTCTAGAGTCTGACATACCAGTAGTGAGCGCAGGTACCTACTGAGTGCGAGTGTCAAGTGCGAGTCTCGAGTACCAGTGGAAAGTGATTGAGAGTGCTGAATGATTATGAGTACTGAGTGACTGAGCGTGTTGTGAGGTTGAATACTCCAAGAGTTTGAGTATATGGCTTATTCATTGTGTTGCATTACAGTTGACATATATGTTTGACATTTAGATATCGAGTTGTAAAATACCTATTAGTCACACTTGGCATATTTTATCCATGTTGAGATCAAACTGTTAAATACGTGAATGGATGTCTACATTTCCGAATTGTCTACAAACTGATTATGAGGCTTTCTCTAAGTTATTATTATCATTTTCCTATCATATCTGCATTGTTGTTATTTTGATTTGGACTGTACCTTTTTGAGCTCGTCACTGCTTGCAGCCCAAGGTTAGTCCTGTTACTTATTGAGTACATTTGGTCGATTGCCCTCATACTAGACTCCCCACTTCGTGTTCAGATCTAGGCACTTCTGGGCACAACAGTTGCCAGATTTTGAGCTTCATCTGCTTGGAGACTATTGAGGTAGCTGCCTTGGTGCCCGCAGACCTCAACGCTCCTTCTTTTCAGTTTATTAGCATTGTTCTATCTTTCTAGATAGTTATTTTAGTAGTTAGACTATATTGTCATTTAGATTCTCATGTACCCAGTGACAGCCGAATTTTGGGAATGTCGTGTTTGAGTCACAGTATTTCTTATCAACTATTTAAGGGAGTTATTACTGTAAAACCTGTTTCATCTTGTTTTCAATTTTAAAAATGCGTAGTTATTTGTGGTTGTCGGCTTGCCTAGTACTGTGATAGGCGCCATTACAACATGTTGAGTTTTAGGTCGGGACAAAATTCCTTTGTGCGAGCTCTGTTGCCTTTTGCAAGTAGAATTTGAGTTCATCAATTTTCATGTTTCTGATTTGTTGATGCTCTCCTAGTGTAGAACAAATTAAATAATCTTCAACACCATAATTATTCTCCATAGCACCGGATGCAAATGTAGAAACTGAACTTGAAGGAATATTTCATTTCCATCTACATCAGAAGAAGTATCGACAATGTTAGCATAATAATTATATAAGGCTTGTCAATGTTTGTGTAGATCAGAAATACAAGTTTCAATATCAGGGGTTTCAGTTGGTCAAATATCCATATAAGCATATAAAGTAGTGATTAATTAGAGACAAGTAGCCATTTTGATAGAAGAGTTTAAAATAGCACCAATTAGGCAAATATGGGGAATATGATTGAAATATTTTTTAAATTTATCTAGCATAGATTCAACAACAGAACATATCCATCTATTTTCTTGAAATTATGGAGAAGAGAAATTCCAACTATATGTACTAAATTATTTGTAATAGTAAGATAATAAGATCCCAAGTACTAGCTTTTAACAAGCGGTTATAATCGTTACAATGAGAATTAGCAAGTTCAGTTATCGGCATTTTATATTTATAACAATATCTTAAGAATAAATAAGTAAAATTCCATCTAGTAACTATTTCTTCAGGCATGCGTCTTGGTCTTAGTCCATAATGTACACATTTATCCTTAAATGCATTTAATCTAGCACTTTATTATTTTCTTGAATTACACTAACAACTCTTCTAACTAAAGTGGTCTCATTTCTAAATAATTTAAAGTCACGTTTGACAATTAAATTGTAAATATGACATGCACACCTCACATAAAATATTTCAAGAAGTGGTGGTATAGATGCAATTTTAATAGTTCATGCTTGTTGTTATAAGCCTTATCAAATGACATACACAAATCTCCTTCTTAAAGATTGTAAAATATAACAAATAAGATCATGGATAGTATTACTTATAAATACACCAGTATGACTTTGATCTTCATCATATTTAAAAGCAATAATATATTTTTGCATACAAAAATTATTGTCTATCCAATGGCATGTAACAGTCAAATAATCATTTTCATCAATAGCACGACTAATATCAGAAGTAAGAGTAACTTTACAAGGAAAGCTAGCGAACAAAATAGCGGATATATGTCTGATATTGTCCAAAAATCCTAAATATAGAAGCTCTACAAATACTTCTAGGAATACCTTTAAAAAAGATTATAAATTCTAAAAATATAAGTAACAAGATCTAGTGAAGCAGCAAAGCTAAAAGGTAAACAACTTAAAACAATCATTTTAGCTAATTCTTTTCGATCTTTCAATATATCGTATTTACCTATTAAATCGTCAGTATCGGGTTAAGTTTTTGTTGGAAAGATTGTTCATCATAACCTCATGCACTTGGATGGTTATTTACCATGTGCTTACGAAGTTGACCCGTTCCTCCTTGCTTACCTTGGTTCTCATGTTTATATGCTTCTTGACAAATAGTACATCTTACATAATTTTTATCTTTTTCTAGCCTTTCAAAAATTGCCGACACTTGCTTCTTAACCTTCGATTCTTCTTAATAGGGAGAGAAGGCCTACCAATATTACCGCCACCCACAATATTTTGACTAGCAGTACCAGGTGTAGGTGGTGGTGTTTCAAAATTATCAGGTGACTCAATATCATCTAAATTATCATCTATACCATAATCTTCTTAAAGTTACTCATAATCTACATTTAAGTTTTCAGGTGAACTTTCAGAAATATGTGTTAAACTACTAGAAGAACCAACACCACCTCTTGATCTTTTAGCATTTTTACTCTTACTAGTACCACCACTACTAGTACACATTTTTTTGGCTGCTCTAAATATATTCATTATGTAAATTAAATTAAAAAACTAAATTAATAATTCTAAATAATAAAATAACAATAAACACCAAAGAAGAGAAAGAGATGGAACGAGTGCACCGAAAGTCCGGATGCCGCATTAAGTTTGATATCACACTTTAATTGATATTTGATGATACCACACTTCACTTATAATTGTAATTTTGTAGTGGCTACCGTAAATAATTAATAAAAATTGAAATAATAATTAATTGAGAACTTGAGAGCAATAAACAATTCAATAATCAAGAGGAAATTGAGAGAGAATTAGAATAAAAGAAGAGAGCAAGTTGTGAGAAACAAATGAAGATGAGGGGGAAAGAGGGGGAGGGGGAGATATTTATAGTTTTTAAAAGGCTAAAAATATAATTTATCAATTATTAAGAGAGGGGAGGCTATTTTATTAAGGGGGTAGGCCGAAATAGCAAAATTTACAAAATAGGCCTTTTCCCAACGATCATTTTTTAATTTGACCATTGGGAACGGTAAAAAACAAAACCAACGGTAATCGGGCTGGAGCCTGGTAAAAACCCATGAACGGATTATCAGGCTAATTGGGTTCCGGTAGCCAAAAAGGCCCGCCCCCATCCGGTTCACCCCATATGCTAGCCAACCCGTCCCACCCCATACCAACTGGACCGACCCGGGCTAAACTGGGTTGAACCGTGTCGTTAGCGGGATAACCCGACCCATTTGACACCTTTAATATGAACTGTGGTAGTTGGGTGAAAAATGAGGTGATGGTGGAAGAAGTAAGGGAGGGATAAAATGGATAGGCGTGATGAGGTGGCATGTCATGTGACATCAATCTCAACGATATGTTAGGTCATGATGATAGACTATAATTACGTATTTTAGTCGCTTATTACACTCTAATTTACTGCACTATAATTGATTTTGAACTTTAATCGCTAGTGTTTTGCAATGGTTGTGCATTTTATGCCTTGTAGGAGTGATTCCGAGCTATGTAGATGTTATGGAATGAATTCAAGTGATTTGAAGCTTTGAATCCTGAGTAAAAGCCCAAGAAATTAAGCCGGGATCGTGTTCGGGGATCAACGGATGATAGTTAAGAACGAACGAAGAATCGAGTAGGCATATTGCATACTGTCTAATAAAATGCACATAACTTTTCGCTCATAATTTCATTTGGGCTACACAATACATGGTTGGAAAGATAATTTAAAGGTATACAACTTTAACGTTTTACGTTTTTTTAAATTCTAAACAGAACAGGGTGAAAAGTGCGCGGTTGCGTACTGACCGTGCAAATGGGGCAGAAAGTGTGAAATGTGTGCGGCCACGTGCACGGGCACTCTTTCAGGTGCGGCCGCGCACGTTTTGTCTGAAAAAATGTGTTCTTTTTTGCGTAGGAGAATGTATAATTATTTTGGCCCGATCCTACTTGGTATATATACATGAAAAAGTAGTATTTTGAGAATTTTTGACACACTTTGGACCTAAGGAGGCAGAGATACAATATGAGCAATATGGGGAATTCTTATACGAGTTTTTCACTTCCTTCTTCCTATTTCTATTATTGGTTATGAATTCTAGTATTGTAATTATACATATTATTATGATTAGCTAATTTGTTATCTAAGGTTTTGATGGAACCTCTTGGAGGATGAATTCTTGTTATGTTTTAATATAACTTAACCTTTGAATTTGTCTATTTATTCAACTACGTGCTTATTTCAGTTAATTGAATGACCATCGATTGACTGTACCTATTCATTATGTGTTTCTTGAGAAATAATATATATTTAGGTGATTGTTGAACAACGTCACTCCTAACGTACGTGAGAAATCAATACAATTATATCTCTAGAACATGTTTCGAGTGCTAATTCCTTTACAAATCAATGGGTAGCTCATATCAAAATTGGAGAGTCAAAATATTGACAATCATTAAAGTTAAATTGCCTAGTCATAAACTAGGGGAGTAAATCCTAGGGGTATATATATTACTATAAGGAAGATAAAAGAACAAACTGCTGGCTTCACGCTTGGATTCTTGTTACCCCCTTATCGCAAAATCATCCATTCTCCTCACCCTCCAAAAACAACCCATTAATAAGCTACTCTTTCTTCTCTCAAATTTCCACACTATTAATCAGCAATGCTTACTCCAATTCTCTCTTCTCCTTCATCCTCTTCCACTCCCACTTCTCAATTTCCTCATTCTCTCCATTCTTCATCTTCATTTTTAACTAAACCCCTACACTTACCCTTTACTGTATCCTATAAAACAGCTAAAAAACCAACAACCAACTATTCATTTAAAGTTCAAGCAATGATTGAGAAAGAAGTAGCTGAATCCCAAAAGCCAGATACATTTCTTCGAGAATCGGATTTGGGGTCCAATGTTACATCAAATTCGAGTTCCGTTAGAGGTCGATTTGAGAAAATGATAAGAGACGCTCAAGACAGTGTGTGTTTGGCAATAGAAAAAGCGGACGGAGGAGCAAAGTTTAAGGAAGATGTTTGGTCAAGGCCTGGTGGTGGCGGTGGAATTAGTAGGGTTTTGCAAGATGGGGCTGTTTGGGAAAAGGCTGGTGTTAATGTTTCTGTTGTTTATGGTGTTATGCCTCCTGAAGCTTATCGGGCTGCTAGACCCACTGATAATGGAAATGTCAAGCCTGGCCCTATTCCCTTTTTCGCTGCTGGAGTTAGCTCTGTAAGCTTCCACATTTCTGCCCCTTTTTTAAAGTGTCACTTTCCCACATTTATCTTTTGTACTTCAATTTTTTCTTGTCTTTTGTGATAATATGGAATGGTAGTTTAGAATTTATATTTCTTTCAGTTCTACTGATTAGTTAACAGCCGGTAGAATGCTGAGTGGCGGAGCCAGGAATTTATGTAACAAGGGGATTAGATAACTTATATATAACCAAAAAAAATTCGTTTTTGTCCTATTTGTACAGTATAATTTTTCAACGAAGGGGTTCAGTTGAATCCCCTTTCCCCAACCTAGTTCCTCCAGCGAGAATGCTAGAGCCTATTTCTCTTTTCCAAAAACTAGATCCGATCAGCCATTCGACTTTATTGGGGCCCATCTTTCCAATGCTGGATAATTTTGTTATAGACAAATCAGGGGTTCTCTAAAATGAAACGTTCTTTAAATCTTTGGCTAATCTATATGCTATAGACTAAAGTGATCAACTTCTTATTCTCTTTTTCGACATTAAAAAAATCTTTGCTCCCTTTACTTGAATGTGAGTTTTATCAGAAAATTCTAAAGATTGCTCTGTTTTATGTTTTCCCCAGGTGCTGCATCCAAAAAATCCATTTGCACCAACTTTGCATTTTAATTATCGTTACTTTGAGACTGATGCACCAAAAGGTATTCTTCTCTTGATTATGATTATTTGTTGCCGATGACGATTCCAATTTGTTTAAGATAGAACAAGATTTCATCAATGATAAAGAAGAAATTGCACGAGATAGGACTGTAAAGTGATGCTGATTCCTACTGTCATTTTGTATGATATTTGTAAAGAGAAACTCAATTTACTTGAAAAAAGAAGAGATAGCAGTTCCAGACATAGGACTGGAGGGTGCTACTATTTGGTGTGCATTGAATGCCAATAATGTTGTAGTAAGACATATCGTAGGTGCTTCTTTTGCAGATCTATCTTGTAATCTTCATGATATAGTTATCATTGGAGCTGATAGTAAAAAGTTAATGCAGCTCCAAGTGGTTCTTAGCTTTCTTTGCTAGTTGCTACCTCCTGTAGGTTACAGCAAGTGAAATCCTGTTATGGTAGCATGACTGAATTTGCATCGGGATTATGTTCTTAAAATTGTACCAGGGAGGAATGAGGAAACTTAACCGTGTCGAAAACGGTGAAAGAAATTATTTGGTTGAAGTGAGGTTTTACAATATGCAGGTTGATTTTTTTCTTTTCCACACCATGGCCCATGTTTATTATCTCTATGCCTCTCACAAACTTGCATTACCAATAGTTTTTTTTGGGGATATTGCAGTTTTAGTTCCTTAATTACATACAAACTTCAATATGGTTTTCGTACTATCCAACTAAACACATGTGTTAAAATCATGTCGTAAGTTGTCTTTTAATATTGATGTAAACTTATTACTGATTTCATACACTCCCTGCTAGTTTAAAGAGAGGAAGGATAAATTGCTCTACATATTTTGCACCTTCTTGGTGCAAGTTCAAATGAAATTTCTCACCTTATAAAAAAGAATATCAAACTGAACACATTTTGACCAATTAGTATATATTTTTTGTCTCTCCACAATCAAATTCTCAAACTTTAGCTACTTTTTGATCTACAAGAAGGGGTAAAAATGTTCATACATGGTTTAACAGTTAATAATTGGTTAAGCTTGCAGAATTATTTGGAAAATGAACCAAAACCACACATTTATTAATAGAAACCTTGTGCTTTATTGGATATTACAAGTATCAACATTTGTAACCTAGAATCACAATTTTCTCTTTGTTTTTTCTCTAATAAAAATTAGTGCTTGACAGGAATGAATGAAACTGCTGCAGTTATAAGTCATAAAGATTGTCTAGATATACCTTTTATTATTTCATGTGTATGATATGCCATCCTGCTGATCAGTCTATAGAGGAGAGCTATATGAACTATAAAGTTACATGTGATCAATATAATTGCAGATGCACCAGGAGCACCAAGGCAATGGTGGTTTGGTGGTGGTACTGACCTTACACCTGCTTACATTTTTGAGGAGGATGTGAAGCACTTCCATTCGGTATAAGTGCACACATAGATGGTTTTCTTCTTTGAAATCTCTTTATCTTTAGGTCACAATTTCTGCATGTCAAACTGAGATAATTATACCATGAGAAATGTAGTGAAGACATTTTTCCCATGTTTGATCGTGATTTTCTGTTTGCATTACATGAAGCAGACTGACTGTTTTGTAGGTGCAAAAAGCTGCTTGTGATAAATTTGATGCTAGCTTCTACCCTCGGTTTAAGAAATGGTGTGATGACTATTTCTATATTAAGGTAAGCGAGCATTGTTTTCTAACATGTTGAAGTTGTTTTATATTTGAATTTTCTCGTCAAAATTTGGTGGAGTACTTAAGATAAATAGGGAAACTCTGCATGGGCCATTGAAATATTCTGAGTTTGGTTATTTACTCACTAGCTTTAGACTGTTTTAGCTGAACCATTAATAAATTTGATTTAAAACAACTTAACATTTCCTGACAAACCAGAGCCAGAGATCCATATTAAGTAAATCACATGACTTACATGTGATACTATCTAACAGCTAAATAGCCTTTTGACAGATGTAGCTCCTTAAATCACAGAAAACCGTCTAACAATCCTCCCCAATAGGTGCAATAGTTCTCTTCTGGTTTTTATATTGATCTGTTGTGATTCTTCCATGTTCACTCCTTAAATTGTAGGTCAAAGCTTCGGTTCCTCTAGAAACATGCGTCTGTTGGTTGCTGGAACTTGCAATTGAAATCTCTAAAATATTGGGATTCCTGTTAAAGTACCTCTTGGGGCTATTCCCTTCTCACACCTGAAACCTTTGCTCTCCCTTAGTAAAAGTACTATATAAGCCCAGATTTTCTCATAAAAGATATTCAGAGGCCTTCATAAACCTTTAGAAATATTTATGATATGTAACATGTTGATCCTCTTATGCAATTGTTTAGCCAAAGGCAAGCAATAGAGGCTCTTGCCCGTTCCTCTCTATATCTGCATATTTCTGTTCAGGACCAGCATTATTGTGCAGGATCCTTGAGTTGAAAACTCTTCCCGCTTTTCTGAATTTAAATTGTTGGAAGCTTATAATGGGGAAGGGGAGCCTTGGCGTAGTTGGTAAAGTTGCTGCGTACTATAGACCCTGTGTGTAGCGGGAGCTTAGTGCACCGGGCTACCCTTTGGAAGCTTATGATAGGCTTTATCTTGTGTTGCCATTGCCTATTCTTTTAGTTGTTGAGTTGAAGTACGTTTCTTTATTCTAGTTGCCTATTCTTTTAATTGTTAAATCAAAGTATGGGCACGATAGAGCTTTTCATTGAGCTTATTGTCTTGCAGCATCGTGACGAGAGGCGAGGTCTTGGAGGAATTTTTTTTGATGATCTGAACGACTACGATCAAGAAATGCTTCTTTCCTTTTCTACAGGTAAATGGTGTGAAAAGACCCACATGTGCTTGTAAATATTCTTTGTTAATGGAGGAGACAGAGCAGTCAACTTATCATAGACAAAGCTTCCTTTTTAGCCTAAAAGGCAAAATGACATCTGTTAGTTCGACAGCTTATCTCTAGAAGGGAGTGAGCTGTGTGCTGTTTCCTCGTATGCATTCCTTGGATGAATATCCTAGATGATAATGCCTTTAAGACTAAGATTTCAAGTGCTGCTAAAGGAGTTGTTGATATGCTGGAAACTATATTGCTGGACTAGATTATATCTTATTTTCATTTTTTCCTGAAATAATTAGGACAATAACAATGCCTATTGATTGCTTAATCTAGCAACTATAGTTATTTCAAGCACGGAGAACTTTTCAATTGCTTTAATGGATAAAATACCTTCCTTGAAGTGTCAATTTTGGAATTGTAGAGTGTGCAAATTCCGTCATTCCAGCGTATATACCTATCATAGAGAAGAGGAAGGATACCCCTTTTACGGACGAACACAAAGCATGGCAACAACTACGGAGGGGCCGCTATGTGGAATTCAACTTGGTGAAATACTCTGTTCCCTTAGTTTCTATTTTCCTATCTATAATGATAATTGTTTAACCCCTTCTTCCCCGTGTAATTGCAGGTTTATGACCGTGGAACTACATTTGGTCTCAAGACAGGAGGCAGGATCGAGAGCATTCTTGTATCTCTTCCATTAACGGCACGATGGGAGTATGACCATGTAAGCTCTACTCTGCTCTCTGCTTTATTGATATCATTCTTACATAAGAGGAAAGCTGGGAAAACATGTTTGAATATCAACAAAATGATTTTGTTCCTCAATGCAGAAACCAGAAGAAGGGACTGAAGAATGGAAACTCTTGGATGCTTGTATCAACCCTAAAGAATGGATCTGATAGTTACCAAATCAATGTAAAAGTTTGCCTGTGTTTTCTTATGTTATTTCGCTTCGCCCTCTGTTATCAAATTTCCTTTCTTATGCTTTCTTTTGTTCTTTTTATTGGTTTGGAGGCACGAGGAAGGTCGGGAATTTACTGATTTAGAATTTTTTTTAGGATTCTTAGTTGTACAATGGGATTGCATTTAGCCTAGTATGATAGAGAGAAAATTTCTAATGTGAGTTGTGTATCTTATTCTCAAATTTTCTATTCCACTATCTGAACCTGCTGTTGTAGCAATTGCAGGCAGGAGAAAATGTATGAAGTTTCAGTTATCTTTTCATGGTGTACAGTGTATTTTGTTTGAGGCATTCCTTTTCCCTGGCCGAATTTTTTCGGCTTGTTTTAAGCATTCGAGTATTCTCCTACTTCACCTATTTTCCTCGGGAGCGAGTAGTGATAATGCAGGTATATTTGAGAATCATGTGCTCTATTTGTGTGCATGCCTATTGCAAGTGCATATATGACGTAGCAAGTACTCCCTTTGGTCCACAATAAGTAATTTTTTGGCATTTTTTTTGTGGTCCAAAATAAGTGATTTTTACAGATTTCAAGAATGAATTAATTATTGTTTTTCCTACATTACCCTTAGAGTAAAAAGTGTTGGAATATGTACTAGGAGTGTTTATGGGAAGAGAATAATACGGTCAATTTCATTGCTAATTAATGTTAAAAGTTAGATTTCTTAATCTGTGTGAAAACAACCATAAAAATTACTTATTTTGGACCGGAGGGAGTATTGTTTTCCGGAAAACAAGCTATTGTACTGTAGGATAAAAGAAAACTTTGTTGGTAGACTGTAGCAATTACTAGGGAAGAAAGTGATTTTGAGGGATAAGAAAAGGATATGTGCCTGGTCTAAAACTTTGTTGGGGCCATAATTCATAATCGGTTGCCAAAGATGATAACCAACTGATACATATGAGCAGTATATGCCAGCTGAATTGAGCTAATTTGGGAACAATGCATGTGAACTATAATGGATACCCCATGCATCACTACTAGCAATTCTGCTCGTTCAATACAATTCGTTGGTAAATATGCTGGGTAACTAACTGCATAATTCCCTCCTCTTGCTACATTCCTTCTGAGAAGCTTCCAGTTGCTTGCACTTCTTTCACTAACTTGAGCCTCGGGCCGCTTGGCTTCATCACATTTGAACCTCAAGGGATAAAATGTAAGAACCCAGCCTTCACTTTGTAATAAACCTCCTAGGAATTTTGCACAGGTGAATGGGGATACCAACTCTATTTCTCTTCTTGATCATGCGTCTTTACAAATCAGCATGAGGTTCATGACAAGCAGAATTGTATATATCAAAGTTTGGACGATGTATAATTTTTAAGGTAGTTGGTTTGATAGATGATGGCATGGCTTTAAGTGGGAAACATGGAATGTGAGATGTAGTACGAAGGCAGGAGGTAGTGAAACCTTAAAGGCATATGATCGACATCCTCTCCAAACTCTAAATCTGGTTGGAAAATACATAGCAACAACTAACAACTTATTAAATGCCTTTTGGATGACAGTGAATCTGCTGTGTTGAGTCTTATATGTCAGAGACCTTTGTTATTCTGCTGATGACTTTTTGTCGAGCTTGAGATAAGTGGTACTACATCAGCTTCAACCTGAGCTCCTAGTGAACGAGGTCTAGTCCCACCTCTTGATGATTCTTCCTAGAAAATAAGGCAAATGTACTAGAGGAGCATTGGCATAAAATGCTTCATAAGGAGTAATTTTTATGACAGAAATCAGGTAGTATTACACCCACAGACAGGAACCAACCAAATTATGATACGACTTCGAACAAAAGCACCTTGAATAGATCTCCAAGTAACGATTTCACACCTCATTTTGCCCATTGAATTGGGAATGATAGGCAGTTGAAGTAATCAAAGTGACACCTCGGCATAAAGAGGATTCTTGCCAAAACTTATCATTGATGTTTGACTCAGGCATCCCATTTAACTTGAAAAATGCGATCGCTTAAAAGTTGTCTTAACTCAGAGTTGTATACAGATGGCAGAGGGCTAAGAATTGCCCATTTTTACTTAGTGAAGGTTTGTGAGTCACAAACCAGTAGAGTTACCACGTCCTCTATGAGTTTCCACAAAGATATTGATGCGAGACTAAATTGCATAGTTTAACATGTGATATACCTTACATTTTATGTGCATTAATGATAAAATTACACTTGTTATGTGCTTAATGGAGTTTATTTCATGCATAGGTGAAGTGGAGATGGAAACAGAGCTAAAAGGATGCAAATACGTCGAAAAATACGCAAAAGGAGACACCCGGGCGATAGCCGGGCGACAGAGCCAAACACACTGACCCTGCCTGGCGTTAGCCAGGCGTTTGGGCTGAAACGCCAGCCCCACCCTAGCGTTAGCCAGGCGTTTGGGCTGAAACGCCAGCCCTGGCCTGGCGTTAGCCAGGCGTTTGGGTCCAAACTCCAGGTCCCCAGTTCGGCCAGAAATCGAGTTTTGACGGGTTTAAGTGTTTTCTAATTGAAATAGAAGTCTCCTACACGGTTAGGGTTCACCCTAAACCTATAAATAGACTCCTAAAACACAACTACAGAGGGGGGATTCACAGGGATACACAGGAATTTTGAGATTAGAGTGGATCCAAGGCAAAACATCAATTTGTACATATTTTCTTCCTTGCTTTGTAGT
>ML378327.1:0-50163 GCA_005239525.1 Nicotiana knightiana
TATATATATATATATATATATATATATATATATATATGGTATTTTGAGTGGAATATTTTTGTAAAATTTTTTGAAAAAAAAAAAGAAAAAAGAAAATGAAGTAGTCCAGACAACAGCTTCATAGGTGTTGCTATGTTCTTCCTCCTTGAGATTGAAGTACTAACGAGCTGAACCAACGTCGTGTGGTTAGGTAAATGACAAAGGTATGTTAAGTCCATCCCTTCTTTCTTTTTGGCATGATCCAAATAATACAGAAGAAACGAGCAAGCACACGGTTTCCATAAATTACTATATTCATAGAAATACTAGGGGTCTATATTCTTGATTCCCCATGTGAATTATTATCATCTGCTCATGGGTCCCAGAAAAATACGTATTTGATAATGTTCATCCGAAAGGCATATTGATTTTTATGGCATTCTGAGAAAATCTTATTAACATATTTCTTATGCATTTCATGCATTTATACATGTACATTGACCCATGACTCAGACGGCATTATATACGCATATATATGTATGTATGTATATGTATATGGGATAGGGGAAAGGTTATGGCGTTATGTACACACCACCACCTGATCAGCTGGTATACGTTGATGATTTGCCTACAGTGGCCGACATGATATGATGGGATGCCCTAAGAGGCTTAATAATGTTATATACATACAGACCTATGCATTACATGACATTTGTACGCATATGCATGACATTATAAATATTCCATGATTTACAGAGTTATCCAGATTTACAGGTTGATTATATGTGTCCTTAATAAATGTTGACTTATTATTACGTTCTAGTTATGCCTTACATACTCAGTACATTATTCGTACTGACGTCCTTTTGTTGGGGACGCTGCATTCATGCCTGCAGGTATAGATAATCATTTTGACGAGCCCTCATAGTAGACGAGATTGGCATTCAGCGAAGGATCGGTAAGACTCCACCTCATTCGGAGTGCAACCAAGTCTATGAGTCATCGTGTCAGAGTTTTACTACAGACTTATGGGTAGGCCGGTACCCTGTCCCATTTGATGTCAGTAAATCTTAGAGGCTTTGTAGACATATGTTCAGTTTGTACAGTATGTCAGAGGCCTTAACGGCCCATATGTATTCATGTTATATGAACGATAGTTTATTGATATAGTGTTGTCTACTTACAAGTTGTACCTTACGAGTTCTGGCCATGTTGGCCCATGATAGTCACAAAAAAAATAAATGAGTTACAGAGTGGTTCGCGCGGGCCAATGCGGCACCGGGTGCCAGCCACGCCTCCCCAGGTTCGGGACGTGACAAGTTGTTACTGAGTTTTTCTAACAAAAAAAGTAAATATGTCAAATGCTTCATCTTTAGATGTTAAAAACAATGTCCAAGTAAACCTAGAGTAATCATCAACAAGCACCATCACATATCTTTTACCACTTCTGCTTAATGTTTTCATTGGACCATAGAGATCCATATGGACCAGTTCCATCGTCCTGGTGATGCTTACCACTTTCTTGCATTTAAAAGAGGATCTTACCTGCTTCCCCCTCGCACAAGCCTCACAAACTTTGTCTTTCTTGAATTTAATGTTAGGCAACCCTATCACCAAGTCCCTGGAGATTAATTTTATTGAGTTGACTCAAACTGGCACGTACAAGTCTCTTGTGTGCCAAAAGAGGGGATCATTACCCAACACACTTAAAGCAAGTGAGTTCATTTTCTGAAAGTGTGTACAGATCTAAAATATATATTGTTCACTTTTTTTCCATGCAAAACAATCTTGTCAGTGGTAATATTAATCACAAAACATTTAGTAGAGGTGAATGCTACCAAGTTTCCTCTATCACATAATTGTGATACACTGATTTTACTGTATTTTAAGCCATCTATCAAATAGACATTCTCAATAGAGTGAGAATTAGTCTTACCTTTCCAACCCCAATGATCTCACCTTTCTTCCCATTTTCAAATGAGACATTACCTTCTTTGAGGTCCTCAAGTGAAAGGAAATGGTTCTTGTTTCCTGTCATGTGCTTTGAGCAGCCACTATCCATGTACCATATTTGGCTTCTCCCCTTCACTTGGACCTGCAAACAGAAATCAGGGGTTAGTCTTAAGAACCCAAACTAGTTTGGGTACCTTTCTATAGGCAAAAGGATGAATCAGATTCTTTTTAGCCCAACTTGGTAGCCTATTCTTCCCTTGAACAAATTCTTCGTTCTTTTGACTTGCCTTTTATTTTGCATTGCATTCACTTTTATAGTGACATGTTTTACCATAGCGAGTACAAATCTCGTTCTCAGGAAGTGTGAGGTACTTGCTTTTGGTATCCCATTTATGTGGCAGATTCCCAAAGCCAAGTCCTCTTCTATTGCTACTATGATGTTCCTGTAGCCATGAAAGTTCATTGGAGGACCTGTTCCATTTAGAAGTTTTGTCTAGTTCATGCTTGACCTTGCCTAGATCCTCCTTCAAAAGTCTCAATTGCCCATCCTTCTTATACAACTCATCTTTTAGTTTACCTACATTTTCTTCTAGAGTGAGTTATGTGCAATCAGTTGTCTTCTTTCTTGTTCCTAATTTCAGTTTTAGGTTTTCAAATCTAAGTTCTAGGACATTTGATTCAAATGCATGAACCTGGTTCTTTAAGGCAGTATTTTCACTTACAGTCTCACAACCCTAAGTTTCGGGTTCTTACACTTTGCTTTCAAAATCACACATTCCTTAGACAACTGTTCCTTTCCATTTCTTACATCCTCAGATTCATCAATGAAATCTAGAAGTAACTCAAATAGCCTTTCTTTAGACAAAAATTTAATCTTGTCCTTGAGATGAATTACACTTACCTCAGATTCCTCATCAGATTCTCCAATGGACATAAGTGTTTGTTCATCTCTATCTTCATAATCTGAGCTTTCTCCCCAAGTAGCAACCATAGCCTTTGTTGATCATTTGTTCTTCTTGGATTGAACATGTTCCTCCTTCTTGTTTCTTTGTTCAACTTTTTCCTTCTTCCATTCAATTTCCAATTGAGTGCAGTTTTTAATGTGGTGATCAGTATTCCAATACTTGTAGCAACCCTCATTGGCTTGCTTTTTAGGAACCTTTGGTTTATTGTAGCTTCCACTTCTTGAATTACCCTTTCCTCTCATTAGGTACTTCTTGAAGTCCTTTGTGATCATAGACATTTCATCATCTTCTAGATCAGACCTTCAGTGATTCTGAGTGTCAGGCTCCTTTGCTTCTTGGGTACATCTTCATGGTTTTCCTTCTAAGTTCATAAGCAATGAGATTTCCAATTAGCTCATCCAACTTAAGAGTGGCAATGTTCTTTGATTCCTGAATGACATTGATTTTGCTCTCCCAAGTAATTGGCAGAACCCTTGTCAAAATATTCTCAACTCTGTCTTCTTCAGGAATAATCCTTCCAAGAGACTTAAGTTCATTTGTCAGTGTGGTGAACCTTGTATACATCTCTTGGGTGGTTTCCCCTTCCTTCATGGAGAAATTCTCATATTGAGAATATAGTAGTGTTCCTCTGGACCTCTTCACTTGAGGTGTTCCTTTATGGGCCACTTGCAAAGTTCCCTGAATTTCCTAACCAGTGGTAAAACTTCGAATTTTGTTGTACTCGTCTAGACCAAGTCCACACACAAGCCATTTCTTAGCCTTAGCATTCTTCTCCCATTTCCTCAAGTCCTCAATAGTGCAGTCAGCTCTTGGTTTTGGCACATCTACTCCTTCAACATTTTTCTTCATAGTAGCCAGGGGGCCATCAGTGACAATGTCCCATAGCTCATAATTCTCTCCTATGATGTGGTCTCTCATTTTATTTTTCCACCAGGAGTAATACTGGTCGTTAAAGGGTGGTGGCCCGGCAGTGGATTATCCTTCCCAGTTTCAGGTGGTGCACTCATCTTGATCTTCTCCTAAGGTGTTAGCCTCTTCAAGAATAACCTCGCTCTGATACCAATTGATGTTTTTACTTCAATACCACACAAGGAGGGGGGATGATTTGTGTGGTACCCAATTTTTCTCTTAAAATAATTATAGAAGGAACGGGTTCTTCTATGTATTCCTTAACCTACTATTGCTGAAATAGTAAATGCAGAAAGTAAAGAACACAAGTATTTTACGTAGAAAACACCTAACTCAAAAGGTGAAAAAACCACGACCTATCTCTCAGTAGGATTTTTCCAAACTCTCCACTAAATCACTGATCCAAAAACTGCATACAAAACACTTTTGTAAATCTAGGATTAACTCTAATCCCATTGTAGCAACCAGCGTCTAACTATTACGACAACTTTAAGTTAACTCTAACTTGAATACTCTGAGTACCTATTACAATTTCCTCTAGATAAAGCTAAAAGGTACAATATGAAAATACCTACTACAATTGAACTAGAATAAAAGACAGACACTTGGAACTAGTTCTTCTATCTGGTTCATGTAGCTTCAGGTTTGCACACTTGAATCACACATGAGTTTCTTGCAAAATGCGTTGCTATTTTTCTCTCAATTCGCGTTTAACTTCTGCTTTTGTGCGTGCCTGTAAAATGAGAGCATCCTGCAATATATAGAGTTAGTAGATAAAAAAAATTACTAGAGTTCTAATACTAGTCTTCCTTGGTGGAAAAGTTCTAGTTGATCTCAACTTCTAACTCTTCCCTTATCTTGGATAGTGTTCTCTTTGATTAAGGAGTCCTTCTCCTTATCAATTATGCAACCTTTTCGATTAGGAGATATCAATTATACCAAGTTAAGCTTATCTCCTTCACGTGCATCCCACATGCTCGAATATGCCCTTGTCTATGCACACAAGGGATGCACCTAGTTCATGCCTGAGCTTCCTTTGTCAATCTTCAAAAAAAACCTTCACTTGGGCCAACACACTATAGTTGAGTTCTCAAATTATATTCATCACCATGTTAGATGTTTACCTTACTTAAAATTGTTATCATATTTTTCTTTAATAAATTCTATATTTAATTCGATATTAAGTTATGTTTTGCTTTGTTTAAAAATGATACTTTTACTCAGTTTTATTGATTCCTGAACTAAACTGACCCGATACTTTATTTCGTATAAATGGTATATTATTTTACTTCACTTGATTTCTAAAATAAACTTATTATTTCATTTGACACCTTACGTTATTCAAGATTGTTATTATGTTGTATGGTGTTTAAATGTATCTCTCGTTCATCTAAATTGATATTTGTCACGGTTGCAAAGTACATGGTAGCACGTTGAGTTTGCCGTGCGAAGGTGATTGTTATTGTGGGCACGAGGTGCCATATGTGTAAGATTTGGAAATTCTGCTTCATGACTTGTGGTTCATGAGGTGTGGTTCCTTGGGGTAATTCTTGTTGTAAGTGCATGCATTGGGAGCGATTTGATTATTTGAGTTGTTATCCTTTTTTTCTTCTTATTTGAGTTCATTTACATCTTATCGGTGTTCCGATTATGTTGTTTCTTTATTACTCATTTACTACTTGCTGCCATTTGTGTTTCTATTACTTCATTGTTGGTTGTAAATCGATAATCTTTCCTTCGTTGGTCTTACATTGATGTTCTTCCCATTGTTAGCTTATGTATATCTTGAACATGTTTTTATGTCTAGTAGGTGTCTTGACCTGGCCTCGTCACTACTTTACCGAGTTTAGGCTTGGTACTTACTGGGTACTGTTGGGGTGGACTCATGCTACGCTTCTGCACTTTTTTGTGCAGATCCAGGTATTCTGATCGTGTTGTTGAGAGTTGCATCTGCGCGGAGAGAGACTTCAAGGTATACCTACTTGACATTCACAGGCCTCGGAGTCACCATCTTACTTCATTATGCTACTGTTAAATTGTAATTCAAAATATTATTGTGTTTAAAAATTCTAGTGTATTTCAGTGGTGCTTATGATATCGTACTACCGATTTTGGAGTATAACTATTAGCGGCTTGTGGATATGTATGTCATTTAAAAGTTTATGATTAATGATTAAATAGTTCAATTCTGTTATTAAATCAGTATGTGTTAGGCTTACCTAGTCTTAGAGACTAGGTGCCATCACGATATTTTAATGTGGGAAATTGGAATCGTGACACTATCAATGAAGATGTATCAGCACTCCCTATACATGCTACCATTTGTTCGTGGTAGATTAGAAGTTACAACTCTGTTTGTGTAAATTTCAAGCAGATGATTTATTTTTCCTATAACTAAAGTTGTAATACTCTTATTTGTAGTTGCTCGTGACTTGTATTGCCAGTCCTTGTAATAGTTGTATTAAACTCTCTTGACTATTTTATTTATAATATCCGTTGGTTTTTTATTTTATCAGTGACTTATACTGTTGGACTTATCTAGCGGATTGATTAGGTGCCATCATGACTTGAAGGAATTTTGGATGGTAACAGCGATCAATACTATAAGCTGTTTTTTTGTCATATTTTACCGAAGCATCTTTAACTTCTACGGAGGCAAGGTGGAAGGTCCTCATTTGTTCTCTAGCTTGATTGCTGCATTTAATTTGGGAGGGGAGGGAGGAGAGAGGAGAGAGATATATGAATAATGAACTATCAGAAACATAGAAGGGATCAATTCATAAACAATCCTCTCAAAATGTATTGCTCCTCTTAACAACAACATCCGGAAAAAAAACCAAGTGAATGTATAATCCAAAGTACATGTAAGGAAATGAGCCACCATCATCCTCCTAAGTAAAAATACCAATTCATATATATAGAGACAAAAGCAAATGATCATGCCGGATTAAAAAAAAGAGTTCTACATTAGAAAGCAGAGTAGACCCCATCCTAAGATTGAGCTTTTAACAATTATTGTTGACAACTTCAGGCCCTCCACTCCACTCTGCAAATTAAACATGCATCCAAATATCATAAAATGACTATGAGAGAATAATTGATCTTAGCAAGAGTTACTAATTACTCCCTCCATTCTCTTTTCAGTGATCATTTTAAGAGTTTGACACACCGATTCAAAAAATTACTTGATAGTGTTAAGTTAGTAGTTGTTTTACAAAAAAGAACCTTTAATATATGCATAGAAAATGTACAAAATTGTTCAACATTTATTATACAAGGGGAATCTTGGGGAAAAAGTGGTATCTTTTTGATTTCTTGAAAAGTCACTTACTATTTTAACACAAATTCAAAACGGAATGGAGGGAGTATTAAATAGGATTGCCAACTTATAAAACTAAAGGAAACAAGGAAATCCAAACTATAAAGATCTATAATGATGATTATGAATTTCTCAATCAAGAATAAAAGCTTAATTAGGGGTAATTACTTAAACGTTCAATTGTTAAGGGATCGTTTGTTTTGCAGACAATGTTATGCAGTGATTAATAATGTAGGTTGCATTATTAAGGATTAAATAATCGTTAGTTCATTGCATTATAAATGAAAAAATTAATGTATAATATAATGTTCTTTACAATTTTACCCTTGTTTTTAAAGCGAATAAAATAAAAAGATAAAATCAATTCTTGTTTGGTCTTCTTTAGGTGTTTTATCCACCATTAAATGAATCACCTTATAAGTGATCTCATGTGCTTAATCTAGCAGGAGTAGTAAGAAAATATTGAGACTGCGATATAACATTATACTCAGGAGACAAATGTTAAACTGAAAACTAAACTATTTATACACAAACTAATAACTTAAAAACTGAAAAAGAATGATTTTTACTTATTACAGTACTGAAGTGTATTCTATTGGATGTATTAGATTATTCACACTTTTATCTAGGTTGCCATTCTACTTTTGTTCCACATAAATACTTAGTTACAGTTGAATTTCAGTAACGTATATATTTAGAGCATATCTTAAAATTTGAACTTGTTTAAAGTTCGCATACAATCAGATCCTATAGACGGATCCAACATATTCGATCCGCACTATATAGTGATTACATATAAAATATATAGAGGGAGAAAATTTTTTCATCTTTCATTTTAAATTCTTAATCAACTCCAAAATGATAAAGAAAGAATATAAAATACCTGATCAGTGGCTGAAGGAGCAGGAGATAAAGCTCCAAGACTCGGAGCTAGAGCTGGAACACCAGTGGGAGGTAAGGGAGGACTCAATGCCAAAGGAGATGGTGCCGGAGATGTCAACTTTTTTGCAGGAGCCGGAGCCGGGGTTGAAGCAAGAGGTGCTGGTGAAGGAGCTGCAGGGGGAGGAGGGGTAGCAGGAGGTGGTGGAGAACTCACTGCAGGCGGAGGAGTAGTAGCTGGTGCCGGTGGAGGTGTAGATTGTGGTGGAGAAGTTACAGCTGGAGGAGGTGAAGTTACAGTAGGAGGTGGGGATGAAACTGCGGGAGGTGGTGAAGCAGTTGGCGGTGGCTGAGCTGGCGGTGTTTGTGTGTTAACCGGAGGAGGAGAACCAGTAGGTGTAGGAGGAGCTGGGGTATTAGTGGGTGTTGGAGGAGCTGGGGTATTAGTAGGTGTTGGTGGTGCTTGGCTAGTGGGTGTTGGAGGAGCTTGGGTGGTAGGTGTTGGTGGTGCTTGGGCAGTGGGTGTTGGAGGAGCTTGGGTGGTGGGTGTTGGTGGTGCTTGGGTAGTGGGTGTTGGAGGAGCTTGTGTGGTGGGTGTTGGTGGTGCTTGGGTAGTGGGTGTTGGTGGTGCTTGACCACCAACTCCGGCGATGATAATGCAGATAAATCCAAACAAAACAGCAATTTTCCCCATCATCTTTACAACGAAGAGAAGTAAAAGGAAAGGAAAGAAGAAATCTCTGCTGATTGGACAGAGAGGTTTAGAGCGGGAATATATAAGGGTCTTTCTAAAGGAAGAAGTACTTATGAAGTGAGAGTATTAAGGTGGCAAGTCATTCTACGAATTGTAGTAACACTGTTGAGTTGTGACTACCGAATAAAGTACACCTAGATCAAATATAAAGTATACCTTGATTAAATGACGTTATATAGGTTGTTGTCTTACGTTAGTTAGTACTAAGAGACCTAGACTATAGCTAGTAGGTCAGCCAGTGGAAATGGTAGTCGGGAACCTAAATATGATCTATTTGGACTCAAATTACTGATATGAGTAGAAAAAAAATATTGTGACCAAACTATATATAGCGTTATTTTAAAGTGTGTTATACCTTAACGTCCGTTTTGAACGTTAAGGTATAACGCCCTTTAAAAGGGCGTTATACATATGGCGCCTTTTATCACGACGCTATGTTTGAATTTGACAAGACTGGCAGGTATATTGTCTTTATAAACGGCGCTATATATATTTTGTGGTCCCACCAATAACTCTTATGCGCTTAACTGACGTAACAATAATTCAAATGGGTATAACTCCCTTTAAAAGAGCGCTATACCTCAAAAAATTCGACCCCCGGATTTGGCATTGCCTTATTTAAAGGCGTTAAGGATTTTGTAAAAATCCATTCAGAAATATTCTCAACTCTTGTTAAAATTTTTCTTCTTGTTAAATTCTCAAGCATTTTGTCATAATGTCTGAAGAGTGAAAAGTAAGGGTTTCGTTATATTGGGGGAGTGAGGTTGTGGTGGCCAATAACTTAGTGAGCTATAATTTATCTCCACAGTGTCATGTTAAGTTGCCACTTACAATGGAGTATGGTAGATTAGTATCGTTGTTGTGTAAAAAAATAAGTGTGAGCAAACGTTTGGTGAACCTTAAAATAACCGGAAGATATCTGTATTATGTCACTCCGCAAGAGGTTGCTTGTTACGCTGAGTTTAACATCGAGGATGATGAAACTCTGAGTGATTTTTTGAGGACTCCAGATGAATACTGAAAATTTCTTTTGATTAAATGTTGGAAATGTACGTGAGGTTGAAGACATTCGCAATAATGAGGTTGCGCAAAGCAGGGATATCCCTTAGTCATCGAGTGGCTATTCTGGAGCAGTTTCAGCCGAAAAGGTTCCGACTGAAAGAGTTTGGCTTGATCGAAACTTATCTCCATGGACAAATGAGGAGCGAGGAAATAATTTCTCTCCTACTTTACATAATCCATAAGACGAGTGGTAAACTTAAATTTTTCTTTGTGTTACGATGTTTATTTTTGTTGTATTAAATTTATATTAACACTCATATATTTCACATGGGGTACCGGCCAGATATAAATTTTACAAGTTATGAACCAAAGCCCAGTTGGAATATGCGTAGTTCTGGTGTGTTGGATTATGGTGGTCCATCCGGGAGCCATCACCAATAGGGTAATGTCCATCACGGGATGTCAACACATTACGATTTGTAAGTGAAGTGATATAGCTATATGTAAAGTATTCATCAATTTGAGTAGCTCATTATTTTGTTAGTTGTGCAGTGAAAACGAGAAACTTGAAGGTCTTGCCCTTACTCAATTGCCCGAAGATGAGATATTTAATCGGGATCTGCAGATGCACAAAGTCAGGAAGAGAACAGTGATCATGACAATGATGCCGATGAGTCCGGAGATGACACACCCTTCCCTAATGAGGGTGGTGATGAGTAGGAAGAGAATGCTAGACCTGATTTGACGAGGGAGCATACACCTCCCCCCGTTAGACCAAGAGCATACGAGTCCCAAGTGTTGTTTCATTCAAGGGAGATTCCCTACCTTGATCATTTGCCAAGTATGTTGGATGTGGATTCCCTCACAAGGGATATTGACGAAATTCGGACAGCAATGTGGGATGAGTCTAGACCAACAGTGCTGTCAAAGGGAATATTTTTTCCTGATAAAACGCGCATAAGCAGGGCGGCAAAAATGTACAGCGTAAGAGAGTGTCGTGAGATGACGGTATGGGAGTCGACTCTGGAGGCATACAAGCTTTTTTACCGTAGATGGTTTACGGGTTGTCATTGGATGCTGCGTGCGAGCAAGAAAAAAACGGGTATGTGGAAAGTGGGTAAATTACATTGGCACCCACATTTGTGAAATGGATACATTCAGTGGGAATCACTTCAACTTGGATGTTGACTTGATTTCTCTTGTCCTGATTCCACACATTGAAGCATCCATAAGGTACAAGATCAAAGAGTGCATTACATGTGTCCATCAGGAATATGGATGTACCATTACCAAAATAAAGGCATTTTTCGGACGCAAACGTGCGATTAAAATTGTTTATTGTAACTAGGATAAGTCATTTACAGCTCTACTCAGGTACGTGGCCGTATTGCAACACTTTAACCCCGAGACCGTTGTTGAATGGAAACTTGAGCGGAGTACGGGAATACCAGAATATATATATTCAAATACGTGTTCTGGGTATTTAAACCAGCAATTGATGGTTTTCTGCATTGTCGGCCGGTAATATCCATAGACGGCACTCATGTCTATAGAAAGTATGATATTAAGTTGTTGATTGTTGTTGCAGTAGATGATAATGGAAGTACATTTCCCTTAGATTTTGCTATTTGTGTCAATGAAAGCCATGAGACATGGACACTATTTTTTAACCACTTGAAAGAGCACGTTGTCAAACAACGTTCAGGTATTTATCTAATATCTTATCAACATGGTGGTATTATAAGTTCTGTAGATAATTTGCCTTCATGGCAAGAACCGTATGCCTACGATTGTTACTGTGTGAGGCACCTGAAGGCTAATTTCCAGAAGGCACATCCCAACAAAGATTTTCACGATTTAATGTGGATGGCTGCAACAGATCAGTAAGAGCATAAATTCCGGAGGCACATGAAATCTATCAGGCAGGAAGACGAGGCATCCTATCGTTGGTTGATGCGACATAAGCCTGAAAAGTGGACTTTGCATGCGGATGGTGGCAGAAGATGGGGAATTCTGACTAGAAATTTCAGAGTCTTTCAACGGGTTATTGAAGTTTGTACGAGGATTGTCTGTCACTGCCATGGTGCGGATTCATTAAAGCAGATGGCGGAGAGGTTTGTTGAAAGGGCTACAGCTGCAATGTCATTGATGGAAAAGGGTGTTGAATTTATGCCACTACCAATGAAAACATTTGATAAATACAGGTGGTGAGCACATTGGCATTCATTTTTACAGTATTTCCACGACCGAAATATTTTTGAAGTTCGCACCGCTATCCATCAAAATCGGAGGAATAATGTACACACCATAAATGAATATAGAAGGTTATGCTCTTGTGGGAAATGGACCATCTACCACATGCCGTGCTCATATGCCATCAAGTGCTTTCAACATACAGGTTTAGGGTCAACCAACTACGTTGATAAATAATATAGTGTTGTTGCATACTTAAACACCTATAGTGGGCAGTTGCAGCCAGTGGGTGCTGAGCATTATTGGCCGCCGGAACCATTTAAAATGGTGTGTAACAAGGAGTTTTTGTGTCAACGACAGGTACAAAAACGAACGCTTATACGAAACCAAATGGATGTTGGTGATACCATTTATGCGCGAAAATGTGGTATATGCTCGCAAGCAGGACACGGCCATCAAAAATATGCTTCAGCTGGTTTGGGTGGCGATGGTAATCCAGCTACTGGTGGAAGTTCATATAATGTGCCCATCTATCAAGGATACACGTAGTGTTTTATTTCCGTAATGTGGTTGTAATAAGTGTATGTACTTGTTTGTGTTGCAAAAAGTATCAAATAAAATTATGTTTCCATTGTTACTAAATCTTATTGATATTTAAAATTATCAGTGGAGTAAATTAATGAATTTCTCCCTCCCGTTCATGTTATCAAAAATAGTATTGGATTAAAAGACCAAACTTATTACATTGACTTTCGAATTTCAATATTGCCAGCATTATATCAAAGGCTAAAGTTATTAGAAAACTACACTGTCGGAGGAGGAATATATATATATATATATATATATATATATATATATATATATATATATATATATATATATATATATATATATATATATATATATATATATATATATATATATAATCCTAGTCCCGTATGTAATAGGATAGCGTGGTTAAATACTACGTTATGTGTGTTGTCTTGTCGACCTGAAAAGCTGCCCGCCTGCAAAAGTTGTATTGTACCCGAAAGAATATTTAACACGCGAAGCATAGTGCGGTTAAATAATATGTTATGTGTGTTGTCTTGTCGACCTGAAAAGTTGCCCGCCTGCAAAAGCTGTATTGTACCCGAAAGAGTCTTTAACACGCGAAGCATAGCGCGGTTAAATACTATGTTATGTGTGTTGCCTTGCCTATAAATAACTAGCGCATTTTAGTTAATATTTCCGCTTAACCAAAACAAATAGCAAAACTTTCCGTAAAAGCAGGGATTTTTTGCATTAACAAATGTCTGGACACAATTACCAACCAATGTGCTATTGTGGTAAACGATGTATGGTGAAGGAATGTTGGTCAGATGGTCATGTTGGACGTAGATACTGGATGTGTGTAAACAGGTTGGGAGGAAATAACAGAAATTATTGCAATTTTGAGATATGGTATGATGAAATCATTAAGTAGGAAATTATTGCAATTTTGAGATATGGTATGATGAATCCATTGAGTATAGTATTTTATCTATATGTCTTCCATGTCATGTATTTTTATTAGTTGTACTGAATTTAAGTTACGTTAAGTTGCTATGTTTGTGTTTGTGTTGTAGTATTAAAATAATAAAGAACCAGAGAAATAAAAACATAATGCTCGTATAATGTAAACAATAAAAAGTGTTGTTATTATTGACATAAAATAATATTTATATAAAATACAAAAAAAAAAATCAATGTGTCCCATAACTTGTGTGCTTCAACGCAGCCGCCGGCCTGAGGCGCATCCCATCCCGCCCGGCTCTGCTATCAGAATCATCCTCATCATGCCACCTCTTTATCGCAGGATGCGCTGCAACATGATCATCAGTAGTGCTGGCAAGCTCGATAGATGGGGTCTTCAGTCCAACAGTAACCTACAAAAGAAAAAGTTATTTCAGTATATGAAAATATATATATTTAGTAATGTACGTGTTAAGTCACAAAACTTTAAATTGTCTCACCATGGTCTCGTCGGGCTCATGAATATAATCATTCATTGCAACCAGGTCGGTATCGCACAAAGTGGCCTCTGTGACAGCCTAAGATGAAGCCTTAATAAGAAAAATATAAAGATATTTATGGCTAATAAATGACATAGAACTAAATTTAAATTTAATAGTAATACAAACATATTTGCGCCTGTGAAAGATCCCCAGCACCCCTCGATGATGAGCCATAACTCAGCCGGCGCCCACTATCCACATCTCGGGTTGGCCGATCATCAGTAGCGGTCGATGGGCCTAGAAATTATTGATCCCAATCCTCTCGTGTAATGCTCGTGCCCGTGATCAACAATGGATCTGACGGGGTCACCTTCGAAGTCCCTGGAATGAGCTGAAGTTCAAGGTTGAATGACGGCATGTTTCTATGATGGTAGTCTGACTCATGGAGGTCACCCAGCTGATCAGCTCCAACATCCTCAACAGGTGCCTCAACGCCCCCTTGTTGGGGACCACCTCCTCGTCAGCCCCACGACCTCGTGGGACAACCTTACCTCGTGGGACAACCCTACCTCGTGGGACAACTCTGCCTCGATGGTACTTATTTGGAACCACATAAGCAGGGTCGTGTCCTAAGCACTCATCCTCTCGGGCTCGTCGCAGTGTCCGGGCAGCCAGCACTATAACCTGCCGGCCATACTCGTGCAAAGTGGCCGCTCCCTCGCCGACATGTTGCTGCATGTGCAGTCCCTACTGGTGGAACAAATGTAGGTCAATAGAATGCACAACATATAAAATATAAATTACGGAACTCTAGGTTACAATTATAAGTAAGAATACCAAATAACATATCAGTGCCTCGTGCCTCCCGGCATATGGAACGTGCTGACCGCCAGCACGATAAATGGTTTTCCCGATAAAAAATCGCGTAACGCGTGGTACCAGCCCATATAATCATGCTCAGTATCAGTCTGGTGCGGTGAACGGGGGGGGGAGGAATCAGGTCAAGTCTCCGGTCTCAAGTATCAATCTGCGCCTCTAGCCATGCCACATATGCCTGGTCCACCCTAGAACAACCATCCCGCTGGAAATGGTGGTCTGCCAGGTGGGCGGTAGAGGTACAAGCTGCGGACGACCAAACTATCAAAGTACCCGCTCGGTAGCATGATGCTCCACAGTATCAATGCACATCAACGGGACGAAATAGATTCAAATAAGTCGGTCGGCCGAGCAGTAATCGGGCAAGCCAGCTATCAGCGCGTCGCTGTATGGCCTCTAGATGAACTATTAAGTAACAATAGAAAATGTGAGTATACACAACACATATGAAGCCATGCCAAGTAAACTTAGGTATACATTTACCTGTACGCCCTCCAGCAAATCCAACAAATCCCTGCACAAGGGGAGATTATGTCGAGCCTCGTACTCTCGTCCATATCCCTGCTGGAGAACCCACCTCCTAGCTAGATGGAGAAACGGAGGTGGTACACCCGGAGCTAATGGTGGTAGAGGTGGTTGCAACTACGGGAACCGCTCCCAGGCCCAAACCTAACATACAATGTTCACGTAAAATTTAAGATATATTTTTACTGGGTATGTGATAATGAATAGAGTATTCGAATATGTTTTCACCTATAGCAGCGGCAAAAATCCAGCAACGTCACACTGGGTGCCCATGCTCTCCCAACACATTTACTTGTACAAGTAGGCGAGAACAACATCACCCCAACTATATTGGGGTAAATCATCTAGCCGCTCAAGATGATGAAGAAATCTCAACCTGACTAGGTTCCCCGAAGTGTTAACAACACCCCTCCAAACATAAGGAGTAGCAGCAACCTCGTGTACTTGTGAATATGCAGCTCCGGTGTGTCGCCTGTGATGTCATGGTACAATACCTCCAAATGGTCTCGGATAGTCGTCAACTGCAGACGACTGGCCCCATCCAGTGCATTCTCCTCCTGTGGCCGGAAACAAGTGAGTTGTGGTAGCATGTCCAGGTTTTGCCCACCTGTCAGCTCTCTTATGACCTACGGCAGAGCAACAGGGTGTCCATCAACGGGCGACCCATATATAACCTCCACGTCCTGCAGTGTAATGGTGGCCTCGCCAATGGGCAAGTGGAATGTGTATGTGTCTCCGGTCGCCACCGCTCTATCAGGGCCGTGATCAAATACCAATTGAGCTGCAGCCACCCGATCTCCAAAATTCTATAGAAGCCCGTATCCTGCAGGAATCTGACTACACGGGGATGGAGAAAGCGGCCCTTCAGAAAGTCCCACATGTCGTCCACTCTCCTGACGCGGAGAGTCTGGGCCAGTAACTCTCCCTCCCATATGTGGGACGACCTATGATCGCCCTGTAATGACTGTAGCTCATCGCTGGAAGGTCCGGGATGCATAGGCGGAACCTCCATGTCGTCTACTGTAAATTAAACAACATTAATTACATGTTAGTCTTATAATTTTATATGTTTGTTTGTAAATTAAATAATTATTTTTTATAATTATACAAGATTTAATTATTAAGTATTCACATCTGGATTCTAGGCTCGATATTTGAGGCCCAGTAGCACCAAGATATCCTGAATTCTTGAATGTGTTAGTTTTATTATTTTATATGTTTGTTAGTTACTCACTTATTTTTTACTATAACAAAATTAAATAATTAATTTCTATAATTATACAAGATTTAATTATTAAGTATTCACATATGGGTTCCAGACTCGATATTTGAGGCCTAGTAGCACCAAGATATCCTGAATTCTTATATGTGTTAGTTTTATTATTTTATATGTTTGTTAGTTACTCACTTATTTTTTACTATAATAAAATTATATATTTAATTTTTATAATTATGCAATATTTAAATATTAAGTATTCACATATGGGTTCTAGGCTCGATATTTGAGGCCCAGTAGCACCAAGATATCCTGAATTTTTGTATGTGTTAATTTTATTAATTTATATGTTAGTTTTATTATTTTACATTTTATTTTATATATTTTTTAGTTACTCACATTTGTTTTAATATAATATAATTAAATAATTAATTTTTATAATTATACCAAAAAATATAACCAAAAATTCAGAAAATATTGTTGTTTTCTCATGTTATTTTCTTATGATCGTTGACTAGAATTGGGCAGAGTTTGTGTTTGATTGAACCCATATTTTGACGCATTTTTGGGTATAAGAGATACTTAAATGATTAATTTCAATAACTACAGAGATACTACGTTAAAAGGCACTACATTTTACTACGATAAAAGGGCATTATATTACTAGTTTTAAAGCAAATAAATAATCTAAATCAGATAAAAACAAAATACATTTAATCACAAAACATTCATGAAAATACATATACAACAATAAAAAGTAACTTATTAACATTTTTTTTAACAAATAATAATGATTTCTCAATTTTTACATATTTTTTAGCACACTAATATCTTAGTCTAGATAAAAACAAAATACCAGTTAAATCACAAAAAAAACACAAGACAACATAGAACACATTTAAAACAACTAATATGCATTTTTTATTCGAGTTTTGACAAAAACTAAATCAGAATACCTCGATTTATGTTTTTTGGGAAGTTGAAGATTTGAAGATTTGAATCCGAAACGAGCAACCCACAACGAGAGAAGACCTTAACTACGATGTGGGACCAAGAATATTTACTTTTTGTGGGACGGGTAGGGTCCACTCGAGTTTTTTTGGGTCGTTAATAGGGGGATGCTACTTTTGATTTAAAAATTGGGGGGGGGGGGGGAGTTGTTGTCTGTAACTGGGGGGAGGGAATGGACAGCTATTTGAAGGGGTATAGCATCGTTTGAGTCCATATATACCACATTTAGGTTCTGAACTCGTGGAAATGGAGTACTGTCGACTTGTTGTTCAGCTTATCAAAAAAGTTAGGGCTATTATTAAAGATTGAAATACTTGTTGAAATATTATACATATATGAAGCGAGACAAACAAATGTGTGTAGGACCTTGGTCACGGATGGAGCTTCCAACATAAAGGGTTCGTGCTCCAATAGTCTTAATTATGCCCTCGGGGTAAACCCTGAGGCAGGCCAAAAAAACCGTTCCCTTGACTAACAATGAAGTCGAGTATGAGGCTTTGATTGCAGGACTTGAACTGGCCCTGGGACTAGACTCCGAGGTCATTGAAATAAAATGTGATTTCTGACTAGTGGTAAATCAGGTACACGGAATATTCGACACCAAAGAAGAATTCATGTAACAATATGTGGTGAAATTCAAACTCTGCTCACGCGGTTCAAGGAATGGTCAATTACCCACATCCCAAGAGAAGAAAACGTGAACAAGACGCACCGGCCAATCTGGGCTCGTCCACAGAAATGAAGTGATCAGATTCCAGTACGGTCGTACATCTCATGCACTCGGTATTGGATGTGGATGGTTATTATGAAGTAAATGCGACCAACTTGATATGGGAGGGAAGAAATAAAATCATCGACTACCTTGAGCACGGAAAACTGCCCGAGGACCCGAAGGCATCCCGGGCACTCTGCACTAAAACAGCTCGCTACAGCTTCTGGGGGAGGATGGTTATATAAAAGATCATTCCAAGGCCTGTTGGCCCGATGCTTAGGAGCCTTCGAGGCTATTTATGTCACGAGAGAGGTTCATGAAGAATCTGTGGAAACCACTCAGGTGAAGACTCGTTGGTGTTAAAATTAGTTAGGACAGGAAACTACTAGCCTCGGATGGAACAAGACGCTAAGGCGTTCGTTCAGAAATGTGACAAGTGTCAACGCCATGCGTCGTTAGTACACCAACCGACAAAGCTATTGCACTCGGTATTATTGCCATGGCCATTCATGAAATGGAGGATGGACATAGTCGGTATGCTGCCCCCGACTCCCGGTAAGGTAAGGTTTCTTTTGATTATAACCAATTACTTCTTTAAGTGGGTTGAAGCAAGTCCTTACCAGAAAATTCACAAGCGCGAAGTGGTTGATTTTCTGTGGGAGAAGATAATTTGCCATTCAGAATACTAAAGGAGATAGCATGTGACAACAGGCAACAGTTCATAAGTGCAAAGGTCATAAAACCTTAAGGACTTGAGAATCAAAAGAATAACATCTTCGCCATACCTTCCAAGGGAAAATGTCCAAGCGGAGTCGACGAACAAGGTAATTATTAAAAACCTCAAAAAGATATTGGAAGCAGCCAAAGGCAAGTGGCTCGTAGAGTTATTGGGAGTGTTACGGGTACACCGAACAACTACAAGTCAAGCACGAGAGAGACATCTTTTTCTCTCATATACGGAGCAGAAGCTCTAATCCTGGTGGAAGTAGGAGAACCAACTGAGGTACTTCCGGACGGAAAAAGAAACAAACAACGAAGCATTTCTAGTCAAATTGGAGCTTCCTAACGAACGCAGGGACTTGGCACACATAAGGATGGTGGACCAAAAATAAAGAATGAAAAGATACTAAAATCGAAGATTCAATCTCTGTTATTCCAAAGTAGGAGACTTGGTTATAAGAAAAGTAACTCAAAACACCCAAGAGCTCAATGCAGGGAAGGTGGGTCTGATATGGGAAGGCCCCTACCGGGTTTCAGCTATCACCGGGAAAGGATCATATGAATTGAAAAACCAAGATGGAGTAAAATTACCAAGAAAATGGAATGTGACCCACCTCAAAAGGTATTATTGCTGATGAGTACCACTTATACTGAAAGTATGTGCTGCACTCTTTTTCCCTTCGTCCAGTTTTTGTCCCAATTGGGTTTTTTCTGGAAAGGTTTTTAACGAGGCAGCAACGGAAAGTATACTACGAAGGAAATGACATCAGTAGAAATAAGACCTTTAAATGACAAGTCATAAAGACGACAAGCCACTGCGGGATGGTTAGATAGTCTTTGGCTCGATAGCAAAGTTCCTAACGGGAAACGAAGCTTGCTATCGGACCGAAGGCTATTCAACCGTTCACGAGTGCCCCTTCCCTACAAGACTACAAGCCACTTGGGGTGGTTATATAATCTTTGGCTCAATAACAAAGTTCCTAACGGGAGCAGTCTCCTATGATATGAATCAATATTTCCCCAGAAGTCGAGAATTAAGCTTCTAAAGCACTAATAGGGTATCGAGAAGGTCATTCATTGCAACTGCTAGTCCTTCAGTATTGAAAGCAGCACATCAATCAAAGAATAGACCACTAGCAATAGTGTGCAAGAGCTACGTCCGAACAAGGGGAAAGGCAACCCACTTCGCTGAAGACTGGGAATCGACAAACCGAATCACGCCAACGTTATGGAAGTTCCTGGATCGTGTAAAATAATAGTAGTACCAGAGACAACATCTTCTATCAAAAATGGAAAATTGGACTTCTAGACGCCTTACAATAAAGAAGCCCCGGCCCCTCGGTGTCTTACACGTCTTCTTCGACCCTGTAGAAGCAGCTTTCTCTCTTCAGGTAGTGGTTGCACCTAAATAAATAGTAGACACGCAAAAAATAAGACGCGAAACTTATAGATTCATAGCCTTCTAAGAATTTATTCTCCAACTCACTCAATCGATAGGTTGAGGCAATCAAACTGAAATTGACCAAAAGGACATGTCAAGCCTTAGAAGTCAAAGCATGTATCACATATCATCATGCATAGCTACAAATCTTGCTACCGAACCAAAGATTATCCAACCATTCACTAGTGGAATCCTCAAAGGAGCAAGACTTCCATTTTTCCGATTCGCATTCTTCGCATTTGAACACTAGGGTATAATATGAGACTAAGGAAACTCGATTTCCACAGAAATCAGGACTACAAAATTCGAGAAAAAAAATATTTCATCGAGACTGGGGATTGCACAGCCAGCCTAATTGACAACAAGTTGTACAAATTAGCCACAAGTAATGGCAGTCTTTTTCAGCAAAACGTATTGTTATGTACCTTTGAAGATAGAAGGAAGAAAATAAAGTCCTTTTATTTTTATATTATTTCTTGTCCAAACGATGAATTAATTTTATCATTTGAAAGTTAATCACGTACTTCAAATGCTAGTACTGGAATGAACAGGAGACGTTCTCTTCAAGAGCACCATAAACATAAGAAGGCCCTCTCTTATGAAACCTTCACGGTGAAGGGTTAGTTTCAGAAGAGTTATGACCGGAACACAAATTCTATTGGGGGAAAATGCAGTCGAAGCCTTGCATTATTCGATGCAAAAAAGTAAACTTTGTGCAATGCTTAAACGAAAAGAACTTTTATATATTAAACGAGCCAAGTAGCACAAGTAAAAAAATACAAAATGAAAACAACAAAGGAAAAAACAAAGCAAAAAGCTAAGCTATTTTTCCCCCAGAACTCGGGGGAAGAGAAGCTTTTGCACCCCTAGGAGAAGTAGGCGGATTTGTCGTCGGCTCGGGATCTTGGCCTTTATAATCACCCTCCTCAAGTTCCTCCTCGGTTCTCAAGAACTCATAACCGGAACCATAAGAGTTAGTTGCATCGGGATGAGCAAGGAGGCGTCTTCGAACGGTTGACTCCAGCTCTCGGGCCTTGGCGATTTAGGGATCAAAATCAATGACGCCCGCTTTGGTCTCTTCCAAGATTTTTCTCCTCATGCTATACATAGAATGTGTTTTTTCCATAATGAGGGAATATGCTCGGTATTGGAGTTCTGATTTAAGCCGATCAACCTTGCTCGAAAAGCTATCCCGCTCAGATCTAGCGGCGCTAAGGCTAAGATGAAGATCAGGAATAGTGGCTATATGAACCTTATTGTGTTCTATGATCCTCTTATACTTATCCTCCATATGGGCACGCTTCTCCTCGGAAGCAGCGACCTTTGCAGTCTTGGAATTCAAGGCTTCCTCCAGGTTATTTACTCGCTCAGTAGCGGCAACCTCGCGCTCGGCAATAGAAAGCACAACATTTTGAACCTCAGATTATTTATCCTTGGCTTCTTAAAATTGTACATTTAACTGGGAAGCCTTTTGGCTGAGGGTCATCACTTCCTGCTCGCTCTAGTGCAGCCGAGCCTCCAACTCACCGGCTTCGACAGCTTGTGCTTCTAGCACCAGGAGGCGAGCAACGACTTGGTCCCTCTCGGACGTAAGATTTTCTTTATCTAGGATCAACTTCTGAAGGCCATCGGAAGCAAGAAAATTGGCTTGCAAAGCAAAAACCCAAGTTAAAAAATCCTGTCATAGCAAGTCAAGAGGAAACAGACAGTAAAAAGAACAAGTACCATACCATTGTTGCGTTGTGTATGGCATTATTTATCATACACTCCCCCAAAAGAGAGTGTAGTTTCTTCTTGTATTTCTCTGAAGCCAGCGGCTTTAGGTAATTGGCGAGTCCCACTGGCCAGGACAACAGATGGAACTCGGTAGATACTGAGAGGGAGACACTCCTCCTCATCTGGAATCTACAGAAGGGGGCAAAGAGTTGTGCCCCAAATTACCATAGTCCGGGGACTAGGGAGGAGGGACATATTCCTTTAGGGTGTCTGCAGCAGGTGGGGGTGATGTAGCAGTTGCTGGTGACGAAGGTATGGCTGGCGTGGAAGAAGATGAAGTTGATGGTGTTGTGGGTTGAGAAGCAGCTGCAGCAAAGTCAGTGATTGTTGTTGTTTTCACACTAACCAAAGACAATAGGGGCCTCGTACTCAGCCTCATAGTACCAGGAGTAGCAACTGGGGGTCCAAAGGGAGAACTGGCAAACTCCACCGAGTTAAAATCTCCCCAGAGCGCATTGGCATCATCCCCGATTGGGGTTACAAGCTCTTCATATTGAACATTCTGTTGAATGATGAAGGTCCTTGTTTCCTTTTTAGGGAAGCCCCTTCATCACTGGCTTCCCCATCATCATCAGTCACCATAGTGACTGCGGCTGGCTCAGGCTCAACTTTCTTCACCTTTTCTTTCCCTCGACTAAGGAAGAATGCCGCATTTTTGTTGCTTGTATTTAGGCCGGGGACTCTTAGACGAAGCACTTGCACCGGAAGCAGATTTGATGGCGCCAGTTCGGCTGAAATCCTCCTTCAGCAACCTCGCAGCCTCCACGGGATCAGCCAAAACAACCTCCTCAAGAATGGTACAGAGACCTGCGGGAGACCTGAATTCAACGAAAAAAGAGGTAAACAAATTTTCTTATGCAAAAAAATGAGATGAGGACAAAAGGAGTTTCACGAGTCAACTTACCATTGTTTTTTACCTTCCACCCATATTTCGGGGCTAGTTCTTTCAACCAGCGGGTCTCAAGCGTGGTAATATTCAAAATCTTTTGAACCCACTGGTCCAAGCCTTCAACCCTTTGTGGTGTCCACCGAGTTACTGAAATAATGAAAAGAAAAGGATCAACAACGACCTGAAACAACCTTATTTAGGAAAAAGACAGACTTTAAACTTACGTGTATGAGTCCAGGACTCAGGGAAAGATGGAGTTGTGGCCGGGATGATATCCCTGGGGGAAATAATGATAAACCGCTCCATCCATCCACGGCATTGTCATTATCCATGCTGGTGAGCAAAGCATGGTGGCCACGTTTGCTAAAATTTACTAGTCCCCAATGGAAAATCTTGGGGGAGTAAAGATTCATCATGTGAGCCAAGGTGAGCTCCTCCTTCGTCTCCTGGCATAGCCGTTGTAGAAAAGCTACCGTTCGCCACACCGAAGGGCCAATCTTTGCCAAAAAAATCTGGTATTTGTGGCACAACTCCAAAATCACAGGGTCAACTCCCCTTCTCAAAGGAAATGCACCCAAAATAAATGGGTACGTATAAACGTACATGAAACCCTTATTAGGGAAGGTTACTCGCTCCACCAGTTTGGGAGCAATGATGTTCAGATTATGGCAATCACAATCCTCCTTCATGGTAGGGATATTGGAAGGGCGGATGGAAGAAGGGTATATGCCAACAGACCAAGTTCGATAACTTGAAGAAGGAAACTTCTCTTCGAAGTCCTTGGTTGTGTTTGAGTCTTTTAGGAATAATGGTGCTCACCCTAGGGGGATCAGCATCAACAGTGATTTCTTTGTTTTTGTTCTCCTTCATACCCCTATTGATGAGAGAACCTGAGTTCTTGGAAGAAGAAGCCACGATCAACAGAAGGTAATAATAGTTCTTTGAAGAAGAAGATTAAAGAAGAGTGAAAGCATGAAAGAGTTGAATGCAAAGAGGTTAAGAAAGTTTGTGGAACTGTGAAATGTAAAAGAAAAAGAATGAGGCGTATAAGTAAAGGAATAGGCAGCTAAAATCGTGGCCATGATTACCTCGAGAACCGACAAAAACAATGCTTAATCATGGAGTAACACGTGTTTGGGGTATTAAATATGGATAGACATGCATCTAATCAAGCGTCAGAAACTTTTCAGGAGGGTTCAGAAAATTTACCGCCAAGAAAGGAATCTTCACCAACTTCCTAATGACACAAAGATGTTCCACCAAAGAGTAGGGAGACTATATGTATAGGGTAAAATCAGATCACACTAAATACTCGAATGATAGAATAACACGTGAAACCGGAGACAGACGGGAGATAAAGTGAGTGGAAACCAAGACCCAGGCCAACATCTTCGGTTGGCACCGGGCAGACCCCGAAAGGAACATTGTTAACTAGGGAAAATGAATATTTTCCACCAGATGGCATTCAATAAAAAAATATTCCTCAGTATTAAATACACAATCCGTTATAGAGAATTTTTCCATTCATAGCCTGACGTTATATATTCATCAATGGCCTTCATTATTGTCATTTAAGAGGATCTTGATCCTAGGACCTTGTTCCTTAGGTATAGCTATAAATAGTGACTTCAACAACCATTGTAAGACACGAATTATATGAAAAACTCATGCTACACATTATTCCAAGCTAAATAATACTCTATTTTCTGTTTTACGATACTCTTATGTGCTACCTTCGGATCAAATCAATTCGTTTTTCTATAAACCACGATATAAATTTAAATGTTCCATTTTATGGGTAAATAAAATGTGATGACTTTCTGGACAACCATGAAGAAGATCTGCTAGTTAGAGAAGATATAATTAAGGAAATGGAATTTTTCCTCCAATTTAAGAAATGTAGCTTAGAAAAGATTTTAATATTTCTATTTAGTATCTTCTTAAAATGTACCAAAACAATAATTGTAATGCTCTTTATTTAAATCCTCCCCTAGTAGTTTAGTTGTTGAAAAACAAAAATACTTCGTATCTTTTGTATGGGGTAAAATTGGTTGGCGACAGTTGGACAAATGACGAGATGACACGTGGAACTGAAGACAACTAAATGTGAGTCAGCAAGTAGTTGGCACCATATACAAGCATATGATCGGTGCTATATAAATTTTGAAGGCATAGGAACCGGTAATAAATATTTGAAGGGAAGACATCGGACAATATTCAATAAGCAGTTGTTATAAAGAATCTCTGTATTAATAGCCAATCGTTATGCATCTATCAATTGCGGTTTTATTCTCATTCAAGAGGAGCGTGATTTGGAGATATTGTCTCCTTAAATAGAGCTATAAATAGGATAATTGATATCCATTGTAGGACACAAAAATCATCTATACTCAAAGGCTATAATCTACTCTCATATTATAAAATTTCTTGCTTTCTTTTGTTCTTAATATTATTGCTTCCAGAGAAGTTCATCATACAATCAGGCTTGTATTTCTTTTGAGTTATTTTTATAATCTTGATTCTATTCATATCTATTTCAAATTGTTTTTGATCAAATTAATTCACGTGTTTCTAAATCACGTTACAAATTTAACTGTACCGTTTTAGGGGTAAATACTTTGGCGCCCACCATAGGGCATAGGCAATTGTGTAATTGCTTTGATCCATTCATTTGTAAGTAACGAATTTTGATTCCTTTCTAGCAAAAGAAAAATCAGATATGACAGATAAAAATGTAAATACAATGTTGGAACACACAACAAATGAGAGGATGTGAGACAACACCGATTCGCGAATAACAAATTTCTCGTCATTTGAGAAGTCCAGCTCCTGATGATGCGGATGATGAACATGTTTCTAATACAGTGAAAATATTAAGAGAGCAACAAAGGAAAATTATGAAGCATCTCTTGAGGCAAGACCAGGTGATGACAGAATTGAAGCATGCATTTTCGATTGCTTCCAATAACCCCAATGGAGCAGTTCTGATTCCTCCCAACGTGTCTAGAAATCAAATGGCGCAAAGAACCGATAATGTTTCTCTGAGGGAGGGATTCAGTTTTAATGAAAATGAAGCAGATGATGTCGGTAGTGGATCTGGGAATGATAACAATGCTAACAATCCGTTCAAAATCGAGCTCATGAGATTCATGAGGGAGATGAATGAACAAATGGATCAAAATGCTAAAGAATTTCATGCTCGGATGGATCAGATCTCGGGAGAACCACCGATATTGAAGGGACCAGATTAAGAGAAATACACACAGCTGTTGTTTAAACAAAGTGCGGCCCCAGAGTTGATCCCAAAAAATTCAAGATGTTAGATACTCCGAAGTATGATGGGACTTCGGATCCATAGAAGCATATCAATACTTATACTACAACAGTAAAGGGAAATGACTTGGCTTCGCACGAGATCGAATTTGTCTTACTCAAGAAATTTGGCGAAACCATAACAAAGTTTTTACCTGAGCATTCCGTTGATTCTTTGCTTTAAGATTATTTTATTAAAGCTCATGTTGGAGCAAGAAAAGTACAAGCAAGGAAGGCGTATATATTCAGAATGGCCCAAGGAGAATCTGAACTTTTGCAAAAGTTCGTGATCCGATTTTCGAAGGAAAGGATGTTGTTGTCGGCAGTACCGGATGAGTGGGAAGCAGAAGGGTTTATAAAGGGTCTCAACCCATTGAGCTCCGATGCCTCCAGGAAACTGAAGGAAAGCTTGTTTGAATTTCAGGCAACCACATGTACAGATGTTCACAATCGCTACGAGTCAAGGATTAGAATAGAAGATGATCAATTGGGTTCCTCGGTGTCTTCCAAAAGAAGAAATCATGATAGAAATTATGGAAGGGTTTAAAGCTTATGTTGATGCAGATCAAAGATCTTCCAGAGGTCGCTTTTAGCCTTACAAAAGTGCTGATGGGCGAGGAAATAAAGGTTTTTGATTATCGGATAGGTTTGCTTTTGATAGAAGAATGGATCGTGGTCGGAGTAGTAGAACTTTACAAGAGAAAGAAGCATCGGGGTCCCGAGATTCAACGTATCCGCGGTTATCCATCTACAACTTTAACGTCAGCCTAGTAAAATTGGTGTCCATTATGAGGAACATAAAGGAGGCTAGGTTCCCAAAACCAATTCGATCGGATCATAGCCAAAGGGATCCTGATCCATGGTGTGAGTTCCATGGAACACATGGTCCCATGACTATGTACTGTCGGCTTCCTTCATGAAGAGGTGTAAACATTGTTTAAGAATGGTCACTCGGAGAATTTCTAAGTAATCGGCTTAAGAATAACTATGGGAAAAATTGAGATGTTGTTGAACCATCAAAACCGACTGTAGGGTCACTTCGTATGACGATAAACATGATATTTGTTGGAAATGAAGTAAATAGGGTGACATTTTCGGCAACAAAGAAGATGACGATATCTGTAACTCATGGCAAGAGTATCCGAGAAGTTTCAGAAGATGACATCACCTTTACAAAAGAAGATGTTGATGGACTTCTTCTACTGCACAACGATACTTTGGTATTTCTCTTAATGTTTTAGATATCAAAATTAAACATGTGTTGGTTGATCTAGGAAGTTCAGCCAACATCATACAATGGAGAGTTTTGGAGCAAGCAGAGTTAACTGGAAACATAGTTCTGACAACAAAAATTTTAGCGGTGTTCAACTTAACAAGTGTTACGACCCGAGGGGAGATATTGCTTCCCAAGCATGCCGAAGTCATAACAAAACTACTCCGTTTGAAGTGGTAGGCAGTGAAATAGGATACAACGTAATCCTTGGAAGGCCTTGGATACATGAAATGAAGGATATGCGATCAACATATCATCAACTTTTGAAATTTCCCACACCAAAAGGGGTCAAGCAGATCAGAGGAGATCAACCAGCTGCAAGAGAAATGAACGCAGTTACCTTGTCCAGTAGCAAGGGAAAAGAAACGAGCAAATAGCAATTGCAGGAGCAGGTTCCTTCTTCCACCTTGATTGAATATAATGAAGAAGAGGAGTCATCGGACTTTTATCAGGTACCGAGGTCTTTTCTGGTATCTGAGAAAACAGATGCGACCAAATCAACCGCAAAAGAGCTCGAACAAGTGGCCTTGTTCATGGAGTTCTTAGAAAGAAAATTCCACTTAGAGTCGGTTTGAGTCCCGAACTCAGATTAAAATTATTGATTTTTTTAAAGCTAACGTTGATTTTTTTTGTGGTCACACTCAGATATGAAAAGAATTCCAGTAGAGGTGTCTTTCCACAAGCTAAATTTGGATCCCAATTTCTCCCGGTAAGGTAGAAGAAACGACGATAACAGAGGTCAAAAACATATTTGTCAAAGAAGAGGTAATCCGATTGCTAAATATAGGTTCGATTTGAGAGGTGAATTACCCTGATTGGTTAGCTAGCATAGTAGTATACCTAACAAGTATAATAAATTTAGAATGTGTGTAGATTATAAAGATTTGAATAAGTCATGAATATTCTGGGTATAATCAAATTAGGATGCACCTATAAGATCAACAAAAGACCTCATTTATCATAAATTTTGGCACATACTGTTATAATGTGATGTCTTTTGGGCTTAGAATGCCGGAGTCACTTATCAGAGGCTTGTTAATAAAATGTTTGAACAACAAATAGGTAAGACAATGAAGGTTTATATTGACGACATGTTAGTTAAGTATCTTAATGCAGGAGATCATTTGAATCATCTCCAAAAAATATTTGACATTCTGAGAAAATACAACATGAAGTTCAACCTGGAGAAATGTGCCTTTGGAGTTGGTTCCGTTAAGTTCCTGGGGGTTTTGCTCTCTCAAAGAGGAATCGAAGTAAATTGCGGTTAAACCCTGACAAGATCAAAACCATCGAGGATATGCCGAACCAATTAACAAGTGTGAAGGAATTACAAAGGTTAACCAGCAGGTTGGCGGCTCTAAGAAGGTTTATCTCAAGGTCTTTGGAGAAATTCCATCATTTCTTTTCACTTGTGAAAAAGAAGAACATTTTTGTGTGGACTCCAGAATGCCAGCAAGCTTTGAAAGACCTAAAAGGGTACATGTCTAGTTCTATGTTGTTGTCAAAACCGAAGGAAGGTAAAAAATTGTTAATTTATTTGGCGGTTTTGGAAGTGGCGGTAAGTGATGTTCTAGTCCGGGAGGAGGAAGGTACCCAATTTCATGTTTATTATGTTAGAAAAGTTTTATTGGGAGAAAAGACACATTATCCGCATCTTGAAAAGTTGTTCCTAGCTCCCGTAGTCGATTCTCGAAAGCTTAAGCCTTAATTTCAATGTTATCCCTTAGCCGTTGTGACAACTTTTTCCTTAAGGAATGTCCTTCACAAGCCTAAATTATTGTGTCATTTGGATAAATGGCAGTCGAAGTTAGTGAATTTGACATTGAATACAAACCTAGGGCTGAGATCAAGTCACAAGCTTTGGCTGACTTCGTAGATGATATTTAATCTGGGACTGATGCCTTTAGTTTCTAAAGAAGCAGTGATGGTATTAAGTGTTTGGACCTTGTTTATGGATGGAGCTTCCAATGTAAAAGTGTCTGGTCTCGGGATAGTATTAATCACTCCTTTAGGTGAAACCCTAAAACAGGCCATTAGAACTGTGTCATTAACTAACAATGAAGCCAAGTACGAGGCTTTGGTTTGTAGGACTTGAACTAGCTCTAGAACTAGGCTCTGAGGTAATCGAAACAAAATGCAAATCTCAGCTGGTAGTGAATCAAGTGTATGGAATTTTTTACACCAAGGAGGAACGCATGCAACAATACTTGAGTAAGGTTCAAGTATTACTTTTCTGATTCAGGGGATGGTCAATTTTACAAATTTCGGGAGAAGAAAACATGGAGGCAGGCACATTGGCCAATTTAGGGTTGTCCACAGAAATGAAAGGAACTTTTCTGGTGCGGTCGTTCAACTGCTGCATTTGGTACTGGAAATGGATGGATATTGTGAAGTTAACTCAACCAACCTAATTTGGGATTGGAGAAATGAGTTTGTACAGTATTTTAGGAATGTCAAATTGCATGAAGATCCAAAAGCATCCTAGTCACTAAGGACTAAAGCAGCTCGTTATTATCTTGTTGATGGTCAGCAATACAAAAGGTATTTCAAGGACCACTGGCTCGGTGTTCAGGGACATTAGAGGCTAACTATGTGATGAGGGAAGTACACGAAGGAGTGTGCGGGAACCACTCCGGTGCAGACTCATTGGTTCTCAAATGGACAAGGGCTAACTACTACTGGCCCTAGATGGAGCAAGACGTGAAGACATTTGTACAAAAATATGATAAATATCAGCATCATGCGCAGTTAGTGCATCAACCAGCGGAACTTTTTCATTCGGTGATATCACCATAGCTATTTATGAAATGGGGAATGGACATAGTTGGTCCCTTACCACAAGGACTCCGGCAGGTAAGATTTCTTTTGGATTTAACTAACTATTTCACTAAATAGGTTGAAGCATATGCTTATAAAAAGATCGGAGAATGATAAGTGATGGATTTTACATGGGATCACATCATATATCAGTTCGGAATAGAAAAAGAAATTGCTTGTGGCAATGGGCCGCAGGTTATAGGTTCCAAAGTTACAAAGTTTATGGAAGGTTTGATGATTAAACGGATTACAACCGCAGAGAAAATCTTCGATAATTCAAAGTAGGGGATTTAGTTTTGATAAAGGTAACTCAAAGTACTGAAGAGATTAGCATCGGAAAGCTGGGACCAGCATGGGAATGACCTTACTAGATTAATGCTATAATCGGTAAAGATTCATATCAATCGGAAAATAAAAATGGAGTGAGAATTTCAAGTAATTGGAATGTGACTCACCTCAAAACGCATTACTGCTGAAGAGCCTTCGAAGAGGCTAGTGTTGCACTCTTTTTCCCTTCGTCCAGTTTTGTCCCAATTTGAATTTTCTGGCAAGGTTTTTAATAAAGCAGCAATGGAAAACATACTACGTAGAAAGGGTCATCGGTGATAGCAAGATCTCCAGTGTTCGAATTCTCATACTTAGCATCCAAATATTGGGGAGGAACTATTACATAATAAGGCAGTAAAAGTGTTACGAACACCGGGGACTGTTAGAACCGAGATCTATGTCTTATCAGGATCGGGGAATGCATGATCAGCCCCATAGAAATAAGTTGTACAAGTTAGCCACATATATTGGTAGCTTTATTTACTTAAGCAAACGAATATTTATGTAAATTTACTTTTAAAGATGGAATGAATAAATCAATGTCCTTTTGTTTTATCTTATTTCTTGTCCAAATGTTAAGTAAATTTATTTTTTCGTTTGAAAGTTAGTTAAAACATCAAATGCTTGTGCCGGAATGCACAGGAGACGTCCTATTCAAAAGCACCGTAAACATAAGGGCCCTCTCTTATGAAACCCACATAGTCAGAGGGTAGATTTTGGAAATGTGTATACCTGGGATAAAAAGTTATCAGATGTAAAAATATTTCCCGAACTTTATCAGTTAAATAAAAGAGAATATTTCTTGCACAATACTTAAGCAAAAAAATTTCATTTTATTATTTCTTGCACAATACTTGAGCAAAAAATTTCTTTCATTACTTCAGATTGCAAACTCAATGAAGAAGTTTTAGCATCGTTACACCGGAAAAAATATACATAAATAAATTAGTATTATTGTCAGAGACCGAAGGGAGAGAAGAGTCTTCATTTTCCTTTTCAGGAGAAGGTTGTTCTGCTTTCGGTTCAAGGCCTTCACCCATATCTTTGTCTTCTTCAGATCCCTCTTCAGTTCCCGAGTATTCTGAGCTACTGTTCGATGAATCAGAAACGACGGGCCGAGCAGGGAGGTTCTCGAGAGCAGTTGTCTCCAATCTATGAGCCTCGGTAATACAATCATCAATGTTTGCAATGCCTTCTTTGGCCTCTTCAAGATCTTCCTCTTTATATGATAAATTGCATAGGTTTTCTCGAGGAGGAAAGAATTTTCTTGATCATAGAATTTGGCTCAGAGTTTTTCAATTTTGGATTGGAGATTATCATTTTCAGCTCTCACAAGGCCGATTCTGGAATCATGCTCAATGTTGGTTGTCGCATGAAGCTAGTTATGCTCCATAACCTTTTTGATCCTTTCTTCCATTCTGGCTTTCTTCTCCTCGGCAGCATTAGCCCTTTCAGTTTTGGAGCGTAAGCTAACCTCCAAGTTATTGATTTTCTCCATAAAAGCATACTCGCGTTCGGCTAGCGATAGGCACGGTATCATGCAGTTCAGCCAACTTGGCCTTCGTCTCCTAAAGATCTACATGTAATTGAGTGGCTTATTGACTGTGGGACATTCTATCTTACTCAAATTACTCTAATCCGACTTCGAGCTATCCCATTTGAGCAATTTTTGCTTCCATCATCTGGAGACGCTCGACAAGTTGATTATGCTCGACCAAAAGTTGATTTCATTATGTTCTAAGTACCACTTTATCCAAAATAAACCTTTGCAGGCCCTCGGAAGCAAGGAGGTTAGCCTAAAAAAGGTTAAATCTAAGGTTGTTAAGGAAAAGTCTAACAAACAAAAAAGGGTAAAGAAGAAGTTTAGATTGGTACCTGAGCCGAAAAAGGCATGGTGTTGTTTATCATACATTCCGTAGATAGTGAGAGAGAGAGAGTCCATTTTTTTCCAATCTTTTTTTGTGGCCAGTGGCTTCAAGTAATTGGCAACTTCCACCATCTTGGAGAGTAGGTGGCACTCATTCAAAATCGTTAGAATGACGCTTCATTTTCCATTGGGATTTTGAGTGGGTGTCAGGTAAGTATTCCCCAAATATCCATAGTAACTTGACCGTGGTGAAGGAACATCTTCTATCTGATCGGATGGGGTCGGTGGAGAGAACAGATGGTGTAGAAGGAGATGCAGTTATAGTTGGCTCAGAAGTTCATGGCGGAGGAACGTTAGAGGTAAAACTCCTTTGACTGGAAGCAACAATGGGGATTCGAAAACGAGATGCAAATTTTTTTGGCCAATCTCATTTCCGTGAAGAGTCCTTGAACTTCTTCCGATTGTGGAGTTTGAAGCTCACCCGGCTGAGAAGTCGGTTGAGCTGATGAAAATATTTTTCTTCTCTGAAGGGGAGTCGCTTCATCATCAAGGACCATTGTGACCGCTATGGTTGGTGTTTCTTTCAAATTCTTCTCCTGAGTCCAAGCCGAGGAGGTACGTTTTCTCTTTGGTTTCTTGTCTTTGGGATAGAGACCCCAGGATGAGGCGCTTCACCGGAAGGAAGAGTGGCTTCACGATATCTCTTTCGGTTAAGGACATTTTGCAATGCTTGTTGGGCTTTGTCTAGGTCATCGATAACCTCAATGATGGGAAAAGAAACGGATCCCTTCGGTAGTCTTGTGTGTTGCAAAAAGAGATTTAACAAATTAATCCTGAGTCGTGATAAAAGATGAAATAAGGAAGGAAGAACCTTTACTTACCATGGTTTTTGGATTTCCAATTAAATGTGGGATCCAATTCTTTCCACCTTCAAGATTTTGGTGTAGAAATATCTAAAATTTTGTGTGCCCAAGGGGCCAGGTTCTGAAACCGTGGTGGTTCCCAATGCGTAGCTGGAATAAGGAAAGTACAAAGTTAATAAAGGAAGAAAGTCTTTTTAAACACGGAAAGGAAAAGATATCCGAAGAATTACGAAAAAGGATTCCACGATTCAGGAATAACATGTGATGTTGTTGGGAGAATATCCTTGGTAGCGATGACAACGAACCGTTCCATCCAGCCATGATCGTTGTTATCTTAAACACTGATAAGGAGGGCGTGGTGACCCCATTTGATGATCTTTAGCAAGTCCCCACACAAAGATCTTTGGAGAGTAGAGGTTCATCATGTGTGCGAAAGTTAGGGTTTTCTCGGTCTCGGAGAATAATTTTCCAAGGCAAGTCATCGTATTGTTACAAGACGTTAAAATAAGCATTCATAATTAGGTCGATTAGGTTCTCAGTACAAGAATAAAGTAAGAGACTACCAAGAAAGCAAACTTAATTATAGACATGAATGTTTTCCTACAAAAGAAATGGCTTCGCAACCCAGTTGGGTTGGCTTGCCAAATTAGGCTGGCTTCGACAATCCATTAGGGATTGCTTGTCAAGTTTCATAAACAGTAAATTTGCTTATAGTCGCAAAAGTTTTCCTACAAAGGGACCGACTTTACTACCTTTCAGGAATAGATTGCAAGCTACACAACTCAAAAAACTTTTATACTATGGGTGTGTTTGGTATGAAAGAAAATATTTTTCGGAAATATTTTTCAATTTTCCCATGTTTGGTTGGTTTAAATGTTTTGGAAAATATTTTCCTTATCAACTCATTCCTCCAATTGTAGGAAAATGTTTTTCTTATCAAAAGAAGGGAAAATATTTTCCAAAACTCCTTCTCAACCTTCCCCACCCTCACCAACCCACCCCACACCCCCACACCCACCCACCTAACTCCACCCCATGCCTACCCACCCCATATCCTCTCTCCCAAAAGGCTTTTTTTTATTTCAAATTTCAGTTTTTTTCCGTCACCACCCACCCTACTGCCCTCCCTTGCATTTTTTTTTTGTAATTTCAAATTTCTGTTTTTTCTTTTTTCTGCACCACCCACCCCTCCCTCCCCCCCGCGGAAAAAAATATTTTTTTATGTATTTTTAGTTTTAGTTTTTCATCTTTCGGTTTACAGGCTCGAAATTTTTCAATTTCCAAAGTTATGAGTTCGGAGGTTTATGTGTTTGGAAGTATACGAGTTTAGAAATTATAAAGTTTACAGGTTCGAAATTTCGCAGTTTCGAAAGTTTAGCGGTTTGAAAATTTATGAAATTTGTGGATTCGGAAAGTTGCTGGTTCAAAAGTTTATGGCTTCATGTTTATGGTATCCAAATTATTTATGAATACTTTTGAGAAGTTATTTTCCTTAATTTGCATACCAAATACCGAAAAATGAATAAAATTATTACTTATTTTCCAAAAAAATATTTTTCACGAAAAACATTTTCTGTTATATCAAACACACCTTATATTCTCCTCTTTTTTCAGCCCATATGCACTACCTTTCAACCGGTTTAGTATTACATGTAAAGTAGCATATATTCAGCGTGCTACAAAGTATTTCTCTTTCGAAGAATTGTTATTCTCCATGGCACATACGATCCATCTTTTTGACAATGCGAACTGATGCATAATTTTTGTTTGAACATAATATATAATTATATCAAAGTTCCCCTCTACGACATATCGATCATGAAGAAATAAATATGACTTCGGCTTTATATACATTAAAATTCTTAAGCATGGATGTATAGAGCTCAACAAAGCTCGAATTAGAAAAAGTAGTACTCGATGGCAAGTTAAATTAATTAGCAGACCTTAGTGTAAAATATCAACATTATGAGTGTACGTGATCATTAGTTGAATAGACAAGTCATCTGTAAATCCCTTTCATTTCGATGGTTTAATAATGGCAAACCACCATAATTGTACAGCTAGCAGGCTGGATGTTGGGTGGAACAGCTTAGGCTTAGAGTAAAAGGAATAAGGTCCATGTAATTCTTTACACGTGTAAAGGAGAATTTCGGTCACCTTTTTAACCGTTGCTCTGTTCCTTTCATCGTTCTACTGTTTTTTCTTCTTCTTTTTTTCACAAAAAAAGGAAACAGGATACAGGAAGCTGAGGAAATAAATAGTTGAAGTTTTGATTTCCTTTCACTTATTAAAATGTCAATTAAATACCCAAAAATAAATGTGACTTCAATTTATTTTTAAAACAATTTAAGACATGAGTAAAACTCTTTTCCAGAAAGCGTTCTTAATATCTATCAATAAAAAATCTTGACACATATAATGTAAAATCTTTTCTCAAATAATTGACTTAGTTATACTAAAAAAATGAGTAAAATCTAGTAAAAATTGCGCGGGGCACCTTATTTGGTCGCTCTCAGTTAACTTATACCCGTTTTTTTAAAAACTTTTAATTTGTACCCATTTCTTAAATAACTTTAGCTCTCTTTCCTTCGCTGAGCTGAAATTTACCAGTTAAGCTGAAGTTCGCCAGTTATAAAGACAAAACTTCAGCATACGGGGCTGAAGTTCCCCAATTACAAAGACAAAACTTCACCTCTAGAGTTGAAGTTTCCCAGTGTAGAGCTGAAGTTCCCAAGTTATAAAGACAACAACTTCAGCATACGGGGCTGAAGTTCCCCAATTACAAAGACAAAACTTCACCTCTAGAGTTGAAGTTTCCCAGTGTAGAGCTGAAGTTCCCAAGTTATAAAGACAACAACTTCAGCCCCGTATGCTGAAGTTTTTGTCTTTATAACTGGAGAACTTCAGTCCCGTATGCTGAAGTTCCCCAGTTACAAAGACAAAACTTCAGCTCTAGAGCTGAAGTTCAGCCCCGTATACTGAAGTTTTATTCTTTATAACTGAGGAACTTCAGCCCCGTATGCTGAAGTTGTTGTCTTTATAAATTGGGAACTTCAGCTCTAGAGCTGAAGTTCACAAGCTACTTCAGGCCCGTCTACTAGAATGCTGAAGTTTTGCGTGATTGCCTTTGCTACTTCAGCCCGCATGCTGAAGTTATGCGCAAAAGCGGGTACGGGTGTAATATTTTTTACAAAGCGGATATAAGTTAAAACGTAGCACAAAAAGTGGGTACGGATGCAAAAGCCCCTAAAATCATAAATTATAAATTATAAATTATATATGATTATACACATATAATAAATAAATTACATATATATATATAGTAAGATGAAGACCTTCAAATTTGAATGCAGTCTAAATATCAAGATGTATATTAAGATTTGAATTGTAGATAATTAAGACGGTGTGTTTTTTAACATCTGAAAGTTTTAAAATTTGTCTTATTTAAACATTAATAAAATATTAATTAATCTATATATCAACAAAATATTGATATTTAGTGGCACTGATGGCTAAAGATGACAGTTTTAGGTGCTGGATGGGGATGGTGGTTGGTGGTGATTTTGATTGATAGCAGTGTTATTAAAACTGTATTGCTGCAATATAAAACAATAAATTTTCTGTAAATACAGAAACAGTGAGAAACCTTACTAGCGCGGGATTAGCACGACCGCGCTAGTGGAATTTATCAGGGACAGTGAGAAACCTGACTAGCGCGTGCTGAGCGCGGGCGTGCTAGTCCAAGCATCCTTAGCTTTTCTATGGAAAATAATATAAGAATAAACCGAGCCCATTGAATACACAGTGTGTCCTTAAGGAGATTATTCCTCTCAAGTACCCGAGGTTTTGGAATATATCCTCCCAGGATAGAACGATTTAACTCACCAACGTATTGGTACCAAAAGCTCCAGTGATCGGCGAACCATTCAATGGTCGTAAAACACAAAGGAATATTTTTGTGCAGAAGAAGAAGAAGAAGAAGATCAGAAAATTTTAGTAAGTAAAGATTCTGGGATTCAAGGCATATTTATAGCCAATTTGGTACTGTTTCTGAAAAGATCCCGGGAAAATTAAAAACGGATTTAAAATAATCCGGGAAAGATGAACGGACCGGACCTTTGTCTAAAGAGATTAATCAATCAATCTTTGTTCGAATCCAAAGCCGAAGCCGAAGCCGAAGCTGAAGCCGAGCCGAGCGAGCGAGCGAGCGACGACGGCGCGAGGCTTGCCTTCTTCTCAACTCTTTAAGAGCTAGAAGAAGAGCTTCTCTATATATACACATAGATTTCATTTCCTTCTTCCAATGAGGGACAAAGTGCACTAATTTAAAATTTCACTTCCCTCTATTTCTTTTCCCAGCATTTTTCATTCCCTCTCTTTAAGCTACACCAAGCTTAAAATTAAGCTATACTGAGTTTAAAAACCAACAATCCCCCACATGAATTGAGGAATGGCTATAAAATAAAGGAATGCACGGACGTGTGTGTGTTTTACATGCAAGAATTAATTGCATCTGCATAAGTAGGTTTCCCTTTGAACTTTCCGTAGTTAACTAATATCGGATATACTCGGTCAATCGGTAGATTTGATATCTTTGAACCGTCGAGCTTTGTTGTATACCTAGACAACATAAGTCACACAATCAATCCTTAACCATCTATGGTTCTCACGGTTGTGTTCGTTTCAGCCATGAACACCGCCTGGTTTCATGAGTGCTTAGAGAATGGGCATTTACTTTCATTCCCCTTGAAGCGGCTTACACTTCACACTCACATAGGTGATTCCTAAACGTGTAATCCTAAAGACACACTATCTGGTCATATCCTTCCAGACTTAGCAAATTATTAAAAAGCTTTAAACTTTATTGACTCATCAAAAAGCCTTAATGCTTTACCTTGATTTCTGAACATTGTCTTCATCACGAGAATGAGTTGAGTTATTTGTTAATGTTGAACCGTCATTCATGACTTTGTTTGATCTCTTTGAACTTAGCTCTTGGGATCTCCAGTATGCTAGGTAGAGTTATTGCCATGATGACTTGTCCTAGGCCTTAACCCCATTCCCTTTGATGACCTTTCAACTGTCTCTCTAGATAGGTCTTTTGTAAGTGGGTCCGACACGTTATCTCTTAACTTTACGTAGTCAATTGTGATAACACCACTAGAGAGTAGTTGTCTAACGGTAGTATGTCTCCGTCGTATATGACGAAATTTTTCGTTATACATAACGCTCCCTGCCTTCCCTATTGACGCTTGACTATCACAATGTATACAAATAGGTGCCAAAGGTTTGGGCCAAAATGGAATATCTTCCAAGAAATTCCGGAGCCATTCAGCTTCTTCACCGGCCTTATCTAAAGCTATGAATTCAGATTCCATTGTAGAANTAACTTCAGATGATCCGGTGATCCAATTTGTATCACTATATCCCTCGATCACAATGGGATATTTGTTATAATGCAAAGCATAGTTTTGGGTATGTTTCAGATACCCCAAAACTCGTTTCATTGTCATCCAATGTATTTGATTGGGATTACATGTAAATCGACTCAGTTTGCTAATAGCACATGCTATATATGGTCGCGTATAATTCATTATATACATCAAACTTCCCAATACTCTTGCATAGTTCAGTTGTGAGTCGCTTTCACCTTCATTCTTGAAGTGCATAACTCACGTCAATTGGAGTCTTGGAAATTTTGAAATACAAATACTTGAACTTGTCAAGTACCTTTTCAATGTAGTGAGACAGTGATAATGCTAGACCTTGTAGAGTCCTTTGAATTCTTATTCCTAAGATCACATCAGCAACTCCTAAGTCTTTCATGTCGAATTTCCTAGCCAACATGCGCTTTGTAGCATTTATATCTGACATGCTTTTGCTCATTATCAACATGTCATCAACATATAACCAAACAATGACTTCATGACCTGGAGTGTTTTTAATGTAAACACATTTGTCGCACTCGTTGATTTTAAACCTACTTGCCAACATTGTTTGATCAAATTTGGCATGCCATTGTTTGGGTGCTTGTTTAAGTCCATAAAGCGACTTAACAAGTTTGCACACTTTCTTTTCTTTACCAGGAACCACAAAACCCTCAGGTTGTTCCATGTAAATCTCTTCCTCCAATTCTCCATTTAAGAAAGTTGTTTTAACATCCATTTGATGGATTTCAAGACCATACACGGCCGCTAATGCCACTAGCATCCTAATAGATGTTATCCTCGTTACTTGCGAGTAAGTGTCAAATTAATCAAGGCCTTCTTTTTGTCTATAACCTTTGACAACAAGTCTTGCCTTATATTTTTCAATAGTGCCATCAGCTTTCATTTTCCGTTTAAAGATCCATTTCGAACCTAAAGGCTTATTTCCAGGAGGAAGATCAACCAATTCCCATGTATGGTTATCCAAAATTGATTGAATCTCACTATTGACTGCCTCTTTCCAAAATGCTGAATCAGAAGACGACATAGCTGCTTTAAAAGTTTGAGGTTCATTTTCAAGCAAGAATGTCACAAAATCTGGTCCAAAGGAAGTAGATGTTCTTTGACGTTTGCTACGCCTTGGATCTTCTACATTTGGAGTATTTTCCTTTGGTTCTTCCCAAGGTCGTTTAGATCTTTCACTTAACGACTCGCATTCAGTTTTATACGGATAAATGCTTTCAAAGAATTCTGCATTATCTGATTCCATTACCGTATTAACATGAATCTCGGAATTATCGGATTTATAGACCAAAAACCGACATGCTTTACTGTTTGTAGCATATCCAATGAAAACGCAATCAACTATTTTTGGTTCTATTTTAACCCTTTTAAGTAAAGACACTTGTACTTTTGCTAGACACCTCTACACTTTGAAATATTTCAAGTTAGGTTTTCTTCCTTTCCATTTTTCATATGGAATAGATTGCGTTTTGCTGTGGGGTACTCTATTGAGTTTTCGGTTATCTGTAAGGATAGTTTCCCCCCACAAACTCTGCGGTAATCCGAAACTTATTAGTAAAGAATTCATAATTTCCTTTAATATCCGATTTTTTCTTTTCGCAGTTCCGTTGGATTGAGGTGTGTAAGGTGCAGTAGTTTGATGGAAAATTCCATATCCCGAACATATTTCTGCAAACGGAGATTCATATTCTCCACCTCTATCACTTCTAATCATTTTGATCTTTTTATTCAATTGATTCTCTACTTCATTATTGTATTGCTTAAATGCCTCAATTTCTTCATCCTTACTATTAAGCAAATAAACATAACAATATCGAGTGCAGTCGTCAAGAAAAGTAATAAAATACTTTTTCCCACCTTGAGATGGTGTCGACTTCGTATCGCAAATGTCAGTATGAATTAAGTCTAAAGGATTTGAATTCCTTTCAACAGACTTATAAGGATGTTTTACAAACTTAGATTCAACACATATTTGACATTTCGATTTATTACACTCGAATTTAGGCAATACTTCTAAATTAATTAACTTCCGCAAGGTTTTATAATTGACATGTCCTAAACGAATATGCCATAAATCATTTGACTCCAACAAATAAGAAGAAGCTGAAATTTTATTCATACTATCAACAACCATTACATTGAATTTGAAAAGGCCCTCCGTGAGGTAGCCTTTTCCAACATACATTTCGCTCTTGCTCACAACAACTTTATCAGAGACAAATACACATTTGAATCCATTCTTCACAAGTAAAGAAGTAGAAACTAAATTCTTCCTAATAGTAGGAACATGAAGAACGTTGTTGAGCGTTAACACCTTGCCGGAAGTCATCTTTAAGAATATCTTCACATAACGTTCAATATTGGCTCTTGAATTATTTGCCATGGAAATCTCTTGTTCGGGACCAGTAGTAGAGTAAGTCGCAAATGCTTCTTTGACAGCAGAAACAGGTCGAGTGGCTCCGGAGTCAATCCACCACTCCTTCGGATTCCCAACTAAGTTTCATTCCGAAAGCATTGCACAAACATCATTAATGTCATCATTCTTCTCCACTATGTTGGCTTGTCCCTTCTTCTTATCCTTTTTCGGGAGACAACAATCAGGGGCTTTGTGACCAACTCTTCCACAGTTGTGGCAGTTGCCCTTGAATTTCTTTTTGTTCTACTCCTTAGTCTGTCCAGAAGATCTCTTCCTCTTCTTACTTTTTGGATCAGTCTCCTCAACTATATTAGTTCCCATGATCGTTGAATTCCACGAGACTTCTTCTCGACTGTTATGTTGTCTTCCTCAATCTTGAGACGAATTACAAGATCTTCCAATTTCATTTCTTTGCGATTGTGCTTAAGATAGTTCTTGAAATGTCTCCATGAAGGAGGCAACTTTTCAATCATTGCAGCCACTTGAAATACTTCATTCACGACCATACCTTCAGCAATAAGGTCGTGAAAAATAAGTTGAAGCTCCTGAACTTGGGTTCCCACAGTTTTGTTGTCTATCATTTTATAGTCTAGAAACTTGGAAATCACGAACTTCTTCAAGCATGCTTCTTCTGTCTTGTACTTCTTCTCAAGTGCGTCCCATAATTATTTCGAAGTATTTATCGCATTGTACACATTGTACAAGTCATCCTCTAAAGCACTTAAAATATAGCCTTTGCAAAGAAAATTTGTCTTCTTCCACGCCTCAACAAATGAACTTTTCATTGTTCGGCATGTCCGCAGCAGGCACTGGAGGCTCTTCACTAGTGAATTTCTGCATACCAAGTGTGGTAAGCCAGAAGAACACCCTTTGCTGCCATCCTTTGAAGTTGGCTCCAGAAAATTTTCCCGGTTTTTCTGCCGGTGGAACAACAGTCCGGCTTGGCGAGGCTATCGCCGTTGCCGCAACAGTCGCAGAAGAATTTCCGTTATCAATTTCCATTTCTCACTGTCAACAACATAAGAGTTCAACCAATGACAAAATCAGAACAGTAAACAATATTGTAATCAACAATAAACAATATGTATAATAAATAAAACCGAAGTTTTTATATACTCTTTCACAAAAATGATGAAGTTTTTATGCTTCAAATCGTTTTCTGAATTTCAAAACTTTGATGAAGTTTTTATATCTTCAAATCCAAATAATAAAATTCAGAAGGAGTAAAAACACACAGGTTTTAATCTCTACAAACAGAATACAGAAAAAAAAGTAATTTCCTTAAGATTGTTATTAATATTGTATTGCTGTAATATAAAACAATAAATTTTCTGTAAATACAGAAACAGTGAGAAACCTTACTAGCGTGAGATTAGCATGGCCGCGCTAGTGGAATTTACCAGGGACAATGAGAAACCTGACTAGCGCGACCACTAGCGCGTGTTGAGTGCGGGCGCGCTAGTCCAGGCGTCCTTAGATTTTCTATGGAAAAATAATATAAGAATAAACCGAGCCCACTGAATACATAGTGTGTCCTTAAGAAAATTATTCTCCTCAAGTACCCGAGGTTTTGGAATATATCCTCCCTGGATAGAACGATTTAACTCACCAGCGTATTGGTACCAAAAACTCCGGTGATCGGCGAACCACTTAATGGTCGTAAAACACACAGGAATATTTTTGTGCAGAAAAAGAAGAAGAAGATCAGAAAATTTTAGTAAGTAAAGATTCTGGGATTCAAGGCATATTTATAGCCAATTTGGTACTGTTTCTGAAAAGGTTTTGCAATCTTTCAGAATTTCTGAAAAGGTTTTGCAATCTTTCAGAATTTCTGAAAAGGTTTTGCAACCTTTCAGAACAACCATAGCTGTTGGAACAGGTGTGAAGATCGCGGAAAAATTAAAAACGAATTTAAAATAACTCGGAAAAGAAAAACAGACCGGACCTTTGCTTAAAAAGATTAATCAATCAATCGATCTTTGACCAAATCCAAATCCAAATCCAAATCCGAAGCCGAAGTCGAGCCGAGCGACGACGGCGACGGCGTGAGGCTTGCCTTCTTCTCAACTCTTTAAGAGTTAGAAGAAAAGCTTCTCTATATATACACACAGACTTTCTTTCCTTTTTCCAATGAGGGACAAAAGTGCACTAATTCAAAATTTCACTTCCCACCATTTTTCATTCACTCTCTTTAAGCTACACCAAGCTTAAAATTAAGCTACACTAACCTTAAAGACCAACAAGTGGTGGTGGTTGCTCATTTTGGTTGGTGACGATGGTTGTGTGTAGTAGCTAGTGGTGATGGTGGTTGGAAATAATGGTTAACATGGTGGAGACTAATACTTGTGATGGATTATATTGATTGTTAATGGTGATGGTAACTGATAGAAATGATTGACAATATAGTGGTGGCTGATGGTGGTGATCGTCGGTGGTGGTTGTGCGGTAATAATGGTTGGTTGGGATGATTGCAATAGTAGTTAGTATGGTGGTGGTTGGGGTTGAGGATGGTAGGGATAGATGGTGGGTGGTGGTACGTGGTAGGTAACGATGGGTAGGGATGGTGGATGGTATTGGTGATCAATAGTAAAAGTGAATTATAACATCTTAATGATATTAAAATTTTATTATAGATCTTAATCATTCAGATTTATTAAGACTCATTAAGTGGTTGTGAAATAAGAAAAATAAATGCACTTAACGATTAAGATCCGAATGATTAATATTTAAATCTAAAAAAATGGACTTAATAAGTGAGATCTAAATAATTAAAATTCGGGCATTCATTAAATACAAACAAATGAGGCCAAAGACTCTTAGACCAACCCTGATTCAATTAATGCATGGGTTGATGGGCCTAAGTTTGTTCTCCAAATCAAAGGTTAGACCCCAGCTGGCTCGTGGGTTGAAGGCAATGTGTTAGTTGGGGTGAAATTAAAAAATAATCAGATTTACAAGTGGTAATTGAAAAATAGTCACAGTTTCAAAAGTAATCAAAATTTAGCCATTTTTCATGTAACGATAAATTTGAACGAAAACACTGTTCAAAATGCAAAAAATATTCCAGCATAATATACTGAACTTCCAGCATAATATATTGTGCTTCCGGCATAATATATTGGAGTTCCATAATAATATACTGGTCCAGCATAATATGCTGGAAGTTCATACATAGGTGCTCCAATCTCCAGTACATTATGCTGGAACTTTCCGTGTTGCAGCAAAATAATGGCTATTTTTTGATAACTTTGTAAAAGCTGGCTATTTTTCAATTACCAGTCTGAAAATTAGCTAGCCCGTGCTATATTTACTGTTAGTTGTCCAGTGGTATTATCCATTCATGATTAAAAGATAGATAAACCAACTGTAACGATCTGACCAATCGCTTTCTAGATTCCCGTTCCCCTAAATAAGACTCTTCGTATGTGCTTTTACTGTTTTATGACTTGGGGGATGGTTAGTTTGGGTTTGGAAGGGTTCGGGTTGAAATCGGAAAATTTAGTTCCTTAATATTGGCTTAAAAAGGGTTAAGTTTGACTTGGCTCAATATCAGGATCGGGGACTGCATGATCAGCCCCATAGAAATAAGTTGTACAAATTAGCCACATGTATTGGTATCTTTATTTACTTAAGCAAACGAATATTTATGTAAATGTACTTTTAAATATGGAATGAATAAATCAAAGTCCTTTTGTTTTATCTTATTTCTTGTCCAAATGTTAAGTAAATTTATTTTTTCGTCTGAAAGTTAGTTAAAACTTCAAATTCTTGTGCCGGAATGCACAGGAGACGTCCTCTTCAAGATCACCGTAAACATAAGGGCCCTCTCTTATGAAACCCTCATAGTCAGAGGGTAGATTTTTGAAGTGTGGATACCTGGGATAAAAAGTTATCAGATGTAAAAATATTTCCCGAACTTTATCAGTTAAATAAAAGAGAATATTTCTTGCACAATACTTAAGCAAAAAAATTCATTTTATTATTTCTTGCACAATACTTAAGCAAAAAATTTCTTTCATTACTTAATATTGCAAACTCAATGAAGAAGTTTTAGCATAGTTACACCGGAAAAAATATACATAAGTAAATTAGTATTATTGTCAGAGACCAAAGGGAGAGAAGAGTCTTCATTTTCCTTTTCAGGAGAAGGTTGTTCTGCTTTCGGTTCAAGGCCTTCACCCATATCTTTGTCTTCTTTAGCTCCCTCTTCAGTTCCTGAGTATTCTGAGCTACTGTTCGATGAATCAGAAGCGACGGGCCGAGCAGGGAGGTTCTCGAGAGCAGTTGTCTCCAATCTACGAGCCTCGGTAATACAATCATCAATGTTTGCAATGCCTTCTTTGGCCTCTTCAAGATCTTCCTCTTCATATGATAAATTGCATAGGTTTTCTCGAGGAGGAAAGAATCTTCTTGATCATAGAATTTGGCTCAGAGTTTTTCAATTTTGGATTGGAGATTATCATTTCAGCTCTCACAATGCCGATTCTCGAATCATGCTCAATGTTGGTTGTCGCATGAAGCTAGTTCTACTTCATAACCCTTTTGATCCTTTCTTCCATTCTAGCTCTCTTCTCCTTGGATTAGCCCTTTCAGTTTTGGAGCGTAAGCTAACCTCCAAGTTATTGATTTTCTCCATAAAAGCATACTCACGCTCGGCTAGCGACAGTCACGGTATCATGCAGTTCAGCCCACTTGGCCTTCGGCTCCTAAAGTTCTACATGTAACTGAGTGGCTTACTGACTGTGGGACATTCTATCTTGCTCGAATTACTCTAATCCGGCTTCGAGCTATCCCATTTGAGCAATTTTTGCTTCCATCATCTGGAGATGCTCGACAAGTTGATTATGCTCGACCAAAAGTTGATTTCATTATGTTCTAAGTTCCTCTTTATCCAAAATCAAACTTTGCAGACCCTCAGAAGCAAGGAGGTTAGCCTAAAAAGGTTAAATCTAAGGTTGTTAAGGAAAAGTCTAACAAACAAAAAAGGGTAAAGAAGAAGTTTAGATTGGTACCTGAGCCGAAAAAGGCATGGTGTTGTTTATCATACATTCAGCATAGAGAGAGAGAGAGAGTCCATTTTTTCCAATATTTTTTCATGGCCAGTGGCTTCAAGTAATTGGCAACTTCCACCATCTTGGAGAGTAGGTGGCACTCATTCAAAACCGTTAGAATGACGCTTCATTTTCCATTGGGATTTTGAGTGGGTGTCAGGTTAGTATTCCTCAGATATCCATAGTCGCTTGACCGTGGTGAAGGAACATCTTCTATCTGATCGGATGGGGTCGGTGGAGAGGACAGATGGTGTAGAAGGAGATGCAGTTATAGTTGGCTCAGAAGTTGATGGCGGAGGAACGTTAGGGGTAAAACTCCTTTGACTGGAAGCAATAATGGGGATTCAAAAACGAGATGCAAATTTTTTTGGCCAATCTCATTTCCGTGAAGAGTCCTTGAACTTCTTCCGATTGTGGAGTTTGAAGCTCATCCGGCTGAGAATTCGGTTGAGCTGATGAAAATATTTTTCTTCTCTGAAGGGAGTCGCTTCATCATCAAGGACCATTGTGACCGCTACGGTTGGTGTTTCTTTCAAATTCTTCTCCTGAGTCCAAGCCGAGGAGGTACTTTTCTCTTTGGTTTCTTGTCTTTGGGCTAGAGACCCCAGGAGGAGGCGCTTCACCAGAAGCAAGAGTGGCTTCACGATATCTCCTTCGGTTAAGGACATTTTTCAATGCCTGTTGGGCTTTGTCTAGGTCATCGTTAACCTCAATGATGGGACAAGCAATGGATCCCTTCGGAAGTCTTGTGTGTTGCAAAAAGAGAGTTAACAAATTGACCCTGAGTCGTGATAAAAGTTGAAATAAGGAAGGAAGAACCTTTACTTACCATGGTTTTTGGCTTTCCAATTAAATGTGGGATCCATTTCTTTCCACCTTCAAGATTTTGGTGTAGAAATATCTAAAATTTTGTGTGCCCAAGGGGCCAGGTTCTGAAATCGTGGTGGTCCCAAATGCGTAGCTGGAATAAGGAAAATACAAAGTTAATAAAGGAGGAAAGTCTTTTTAAACACGTAAAGGAAAAGATATCCAAATAATTACGAAAAAGGATTCCACAATTCAGGAATAACATGTGATGTTGTCGGGAGAATATCCTTGGTAGCGATGACAACGAACCATTCCATCCAGCCATGATCGTTGGTATCATCAACACTAATAAGGAGGGCGTGGTGACCCTATTTGATGATCTTTAGCAAGCCCCCACACAATGATCTTTGGAGAGTAGAGGTTGATCATGTGTGCGAAAGTTAGGGTTTTCTTGGTCTCGGAGAATAATTTTCCAAGGTAAGTCATCGTACGCCATACTAATGGTCCTGCTTGAGCCAAACAGATTTGGTAACGATGGCAGAATTCTAAAATTATTGGATCGTTTCCTTGACCCAATCCCAAAGTAAAAGGGTATGTATAAACATACATGAACCCTAAAGTAAAAGGGTATGCATAACATACATGAACCCTAGTTTGGAGAAGGTTACCCTTTCCACTTCACTAGGGGCGAAGATTTCGATAATATTCCAATCGCAATCTTCCTTTACAATGGGAAGATTAGCTATACGAATGGAAGAGGGGTACCTGCAAATAGGCTAGTGTTTGTCATTTTCGGGATTAACATGTTCTCTTTGGACAGCTTGAAGGTCAAACTGGGTGTTAAGTTGAAGGGGTATGATAGATTTCACGGTAAGAGGTTTAGATTCGATATTAACGTATTTTATTTCATTCTTTTTGGGCCACCTCCAAAGAGAAGGCTGGTGTTTCCAAGGACAACAATGTTAGAAGACATGATGGTAAGAAATTTGAGAAGGGAGATTTCACTAAGAAAGATAAATTTTACAGTAGTGTTCTAAGATAATTCGAAAATAAAGAAGAGTTTGTAAAAGTGAAAAGTAAAATTGAAGATTAGGGGAGAAGTTTACAAGTGGCATAATTCGTGGTCATGATTACCTTGGAACCTGGCAAAAATATTTTCCAAATCAAGAGGTAACACGTGTCCGGTCATTAAATACAGAGAAAGATGCGTCCATGCAAGTGTCAGAACTGTTAAATAATTTACCCCCTATGAAAAGAAGTTTTATCTACTTCCGGTAACCATAAAGTTTGTCACTGAACAGTAGTGGGGCTATCTGTATGGGATAAAATTAGTTAGAGACAATTGGACAAATTACGAGATGACATGTGAAATTGAAGACAGGTAAGATGTGAGTCAGAAAATAGTTGGCACCAGATACAAGCATGTGTTTGGTGTTGTGTGAATTTAGAAGGCATAGGAACCGATAATAAATATTTGAAGGGAAGACATCAGACAACATTCAATGAGCAGCTGTTACAAAGAATCTTTGTATTAACAGCCAATCGTTATGCAGCCATCAATGGCAGTTTTATTCTCATTCAAGACTAGCTTGATTTGGTGATCTTGTCTCCCTAAATAGAACTATAAATAGGATAATTGATATCCATTGTAGGACACGAAAATCATTTATACTCAAAGGCTATAATTTGTTCTCATATTATAAAATTTATCGCTTTCTTTTGTTCTTAATATTATTTCTTCCGGAGAAGTTCATCATACAACCAGACTTGAATATTTTTTGAGTTATTTTTGTAATCTTGATTCTATTCTTATCTATTTCATATTTTTTGGAACAAATTAATTCATGTGTCTATAAATCATGTTACAGATTCAACTGTATCGTTTTACGGTTAAACATCTTTCACGTTATTTTAGACAAAGACTTTGTAATGTAAATTGTATAGTTAAACCTTAAACGTTCTAATGTGAATTTGGGCAACGCAGCATCCTCTAAAAATATTGCATATGTAGGGGTTGCGTGTAGCTGTGCAACATGAGTGAAGGCACTGCTCAGGAAACGGGTGGGGCCAAATACCTAATAAGAGCGCTGGTTGGTATATATTGATTCGAAAGAAAGGAAGATCATTCGACGTAATTGTGAAGCCATTTTAATTTGCTTGCAAAGCAATTCAATTTTCCACTCTGCCACTCTTCACTCTCCAAAAATAATTTGAGATTTTCTTCATTAATAATGATAGTAATCTTCAGCAACAAACAAGTTTATTAAGTGGAAGATCGTCACGTTACCTTTTTTAAAGCCTAACTCATGAGTTTTACATTATCATTATACGTAAATAGTTCTGTTTGTTACAAAACGTTCAAATAAGCATTCATAATTAGGTCAATTAGGTTCTCAGTACAAGAATAAAGTAAGAGACTACCAAGAAAGCAAACTTAATTATAGACATGAATGTTCCCTATAAAAGAAATGGCTTCTCAACCCAGTTGGGATGGCTTGCCAAATGGGGGCTGGCTTCGACAACCCGTTAAGGATTGCTTGTCAAGTTTCATAAACAGTAAATTTGCTTATAGTCGACAAAGTTTTCCTACAAAGGGACCGACTTCACTACCTTTCAGGGATAGATTGCAAGCTACACAACTCAAAAAACTTTTATACTATGGGTGTGTTTGGTATGAAAGGAAATATTTTCCGGAATATTTTCCAATTTTCCCATGTTTGGTTGGTTTAAATGTTTTGGAAAACATTTTCCTTATCAACTCATTTTCCTCCAATTATAGGAAAATGTTTTCCTTATCAAGAGAAGGGAAAATATTTTCCAAAACTTCTTCTCAACCTTCCCCACCCTCACCAACCCACCCCACACCCCCACACCCACCCACCTAA